>JBBPJL010000072.1:0-35938 GCA_038088675.1 Xanthoconium separans | reverse complement strand
CAAGCATCTGTTTTTCCGTCCGTTGTTGAGTTCAGCCCACCAGCAAATTTGCATCGTGAGAGAAGCGTTGGCGAACTGAAAGCGACTCTGATTGACCCCAGATCTCTACCTTATATTCACGATCATGGCGATATGTACGTGGTCGTTCTTAGGACCCTTCGTTTTGACGCTTACTTTTTTGCTGTAGGTAGCGGCACTGGCATCGCGTGTCAGTGCATTTATTTTTTTTGATGCATCTGACTCATCCTCTTTTATGGTTCAATCTTTATGCCAAGACACACGCAGTCTACGACGACGTTGAAGCTACCAAGTGGCAAGCCGCTCAGGTATCTATTCTGAGCTTGGGCAAACTTTGCAGGACGTGTTCTGATCTGTAAGCATCGTCCCTCCTGGCCGCTTGCTAACACTGACAATGTCAAGATTTAATATCCGACTTTGCCCACACCCGCGTTCGCATCTCGAGAGCATACTGTCTATGCATCGTCTCATTTCTTTTCATTGTCTCCCAGGCAGCTGCGCTCATTGTATCCACTGTCGAGACATTTTGGGTGGCGAGTCTGTTGTTGGGACTCGGATACGGTCCCTTGTTTGGAACCTGCCCAGCAATCACGATTAGATATTTGCCATGCACAAGTCTATTCTTCTTTTCTCACATGTCAACTTGACTGACGTTTTCACTGCAGAGAAACCTGTTCTTGCTCATGTCTGGGCAATATCTGGATGCTTATGCGCTACCCCCGTAGAACATGCGTTCCTCGCTAAGCTGCCCTCGGAACACCAGCGTTTTGACGGCAAGGCGTGCTACTTCGGCACATTGCAGGTCGCACTCGTCGCGTGCATTCTTTCCCTCGGGTTGAGCTGGTGGGCTGCGGTGAGATTTGGGCGGAAGGCTCGAGCTTGAAGCGGGTTGGCGCGTAGGGTGATGTGTATTCTGGACATACAACTATACGTTACTACTTGGGACGGGCCGAATGAGGAAACTGTTTAGCACTTGAAACTCATCGCCGTGACTGGCAAAACGAGATACAAGATGAATAGCCTAATTAAAATAGTGGTTAATCTACTGGTAGCTTGCATGGTCTGCGAGTATGTGGGGAAGGATCAGACAAGTCGAGAGAAAGACGGCTATATTCTGGTACACGAGGCTGCGGCGAGGTGCAAAGTCCGTATATGGCAAGCTACTCTACCCCTACCATTAAAGGACAACATTTCCCTCGATTTCCCGATGACCGATTTTCACTGGGAGTTACGGACGACCCGTTTCCTTGACAGAGGATTCATTGGCTAAGGCTACAGAGACCTCGTCCGCCGACATTGTCGAGCGGATCGGGCTAGCTCTCAGTCCGTCTTGAGATGGAACAAGGCAGAGGCTCTCGTTTGTGATGAGCATATGTAGGTTCACATCTCTGTTCTGAACATATTCTCCTCCACACCGTTACAGTGTGAATCTCAAGGCAGTCAAGTTCAACATACTAGTAACGGAGGCTGTCGCGCGAGATATCTACGGATGGGACAAGCTGTTCGGCGGGTTGCGGGTGAGAATCACTCGACCATACAGTTTGGTTGGTGACGCGCCTTGACCAGCCGCGCATGGTCTTTTTGTCTGCGCACTATCTGGTGGCATCATCATTGCACATCTGAACCAGATGCGGCTCGCCGTGAGTACCCTGCTTTCCTGGCGCATCCTGAACCATCATCCTACAGGCGTACGGTTCTGTCAGGCAAGTCACTCCTGCAAACAACCCCAAGGTTTCAGATCCGAAGATGCCCGGAGCAGTCTCCAGTCCGTGACACCGGAAGGGCAAGTTCAATGGCATCACCCCAAGACTTGAACTTAGTATTTGTCCAGCTTAACACGTCGTCATGAGAGAGGGCGTGTCGGTCTCGCTCTTGCGCGAAAATGGCATCTGGTCTATCTAACTTGCAGGCGATATGAGCCTCCAGGTCTCCGATCCACTAACGCGCACATCAAACTCTCGTACCGTTTTCGCCAGACTTTGGTTTCGACCTTCAATTCAAGCAACACCCCAACGTCACCAAGTTCGCTCCCAGTCAAGATAAGGATATTACGCTCAAGTCCCTCGAGGGCGTTCCAAGTCGGTCAAGCACTTATCGTGCTCAAGCGGTGTTATGCAGGCCAAGACGAACGCTACGTCGACCCTCCCTCTTTTCAGTAAGCCCCCCCCCCAAATTTCTTGAACACGACCACACCACCCTCTATGACGTCACGATTTCTGTACCTCCCCGCGAGTTCCTACCCGACCGTCTCTCACAGCCTTGACGACTGGTCGCTCAACCCGTCGACGCACGCCCTCGACTGGTCCATCCCCCGCATCTCTGACGACAGATGCTTGGGCGCGCGTGCTCGAGTTCAACGTAGGCGGAGACGACGCGGGGGCGCTCTTCTCGTCAAGGTCGCCAAGGTGGTGTTTTCGTCGGACGCGGTGGTAAATCGATTATCACCTACGAAGACAAAGGGAAGTATGAAGAAGACACGATTGCAGTTCGTCATGCGTCGAAAACAAACACCCCTTGGAGCAGATAAAAAGTATGTATCCTTCGAACAAGCGACGCTTCGTGGAGCGATTCAACGTCTCGTGTCCATGACTCGGACGCACATGGCAGGATAACATAATATGAATGGCATGCCACGGGATATAGTGCATCGCTGGCGCCGTGCAGTGCGTCAGCGATTGGGAATCTGGATCGCTTTGCGTCTGGTTGCGCGTCCGAGTTCGTCCAGTGTTCAACGTTCAAGTCTGGTAGCACCTAGTACTAGTAGGCTACACAACACGTTGCTTGGTGTGATAATTCAGTGCGTTACTACCGGAATTACTAGTACTGGCCAGTATGTCCATCCACCCGACTCTGAGATATAGCAGGCAGAATGGGTTCTTGTAAGCAGCTTTCCGTGGTTGTGCAGTCACCCGTAACTGACACTCGCGTCCCCAGATCGCCTCGAGAACGGGCGTGCAGCCGCCGATGGGGGTGTTATTGCATGGGCTGCCTTGGTGCAGCAAGACATTGAAGTTGGCGAATGCGATTGCGAGGGTCCCAAGTGAGTGCCTTAAGAGTCAGCTCGAAAGAAGAAAAAAAGTAGACCGACGTAGCTAAAATCACATGTCCAGTACTCGTCCTTGCCGCCAATGCCTTGAGATCGACTCTGACCTCAGTCTTCTCGCTCATCCACGCCTCGTCGACACCGGTAGGTTCACCGATTTTTAGCATGACAAGAGGCTTTGCGTTGGAAGCCGTACGTAGGGATCGAATAAGACGCTCGCGAGATTGGGATCAGGGGGTACTGAGTGGCACAGAGTCCAATTGAACTGAATGAAAAGTGGATGTGAGCAAGGCTATCACTTGCAACCGTAAAGGGCTGTAGTGGCGACATGTACGCCGTCTGCGTGCGTACGAGACTGTATTCATATGTATGGTAAACTCTGGTAGTTCAACATGTTACCGATGGACTGAGTGAGCTCGTAAATGAAGCTTTGAAGGGCCAGTGATCTGTGAGGGCGGCGCGCTCGTGTCGCTCTACAACTCGATCTCGACGAGCGACGAGCCGAATCGAGTCCTTTCTCTGGAGGGTCATGGGTCCGATCTTCCCAAATGAAAAGTGAGAAGGAAAAACAGATCTATTTTCATATAATGTCACATTTTTGTACTACTCGAATAAATGTACTGCCACGGTAAGTAGTCCATTCTCAATGCTGGTGTGCATGCTGCGTCCGACACGACAACGACGAGGTTCTGGGAGGAACAAGCAAGCAAGTGCTTGGCAATCGCTCCAGAGTTGCCGATGTTAGCCGAGGCGCGCCAATGCGAGGGAGAAAAAAAAGGAATAACTTAAACTAACTCCAGTAAGATCAAGATGCCTAGGAAGGCCAGTAGTAAGACATCAAAGGTGCGCAAAAATGTTACAAGAATAAAGAGTGGGACTAGACACAAGTCTTTGAATCCTGTAGAAAGCGTCCGACAAGTTCCATCTTGAACAAGGCCCTTCAGCAACGTCTACCGGCTTGGACGCGAATGCTGCGGAAGTGCAAAGCTATGAGAACAGTGCCCACGCAGCGATTATTGGCTACGCACGGTGGGACATATTGCAGAATCCCCCACGTTTCGGTGACTGGAACAAGCGCAAACTGGAGGTAGCGGAGGCGAAGAAGCTGGTCAAATCGTTCATTGAAAACGGTTGCCAGCGGTTCAATGCGAAGCGTTTCATACCGCTGATCATCAAGAAAGAATGCTGCAGGGAGGGGACTTACGCGAACGATCCGAACTTGGGCGAGAAGCTCCCGTTGCTGAAGCTGACTGTTGACGTCCCGCAGAAATATGTGATCCGTGCTGCAAGTGGACAACATCGCATGAGAGCTCTGAAGGACTGGATGGATATGAAACACGCTGAGCTTGCGGCAGTGAAGCGTCAAGTTGGGAAGACCCGCAACAAGGGTCAGGAAGCGCCGCCGGAGGGGATCGATCACCACAATGAGCAGCTGAAGGCACAACTGGACGGTCTCGAGAAGATGGTGTGCTTTGCTGGCCAATGGGGCGTTGCCCTCTATGACGAAGGTATGGTTCACAATCCATCCCTTTAAACCCAATCCGCGCGCACCTTGGATGTGCAAAGGGAATTTAAGAAACCCACTTTGCGCGATAACACACCATGCACAGGTGAATGGTACCTACTGAGTGCATGGTGGACACAAAGCGGGAGGAGCTTTTTTGCAGGTCATTGTTATTACGAACACTTGCTGACCTTCCTTTGCAGAGCTCATCAACAAGCAGCTGGGACTCTTCCTGTCCCAGAACGAAAGACAGTATACGTACCGCGAAGGTCCTGAAGAAGGCCTCATCCAAAAATATCAGGAAATGATGGCGAAGGAGGATCCAAACGATCGTTATCCCCATTCCGTCCCGACATCAAAGGGTACCATTTCCATGCATTACAATCTTCTATCTCAGGACTACGTTAAGGCTCTCATTGGATGCAAGATCGACGCGGGCATGCATTATATACACCATGACACCTTCAAGCTCAATCGGTTGAACAACGATATGTTTGCATCGTACGGAGGGGTAAATTGTCACATTTATTGGGGTATTGGTACAAACTACTTATACAACCTGAGTAGATTTTGGTTTACATGTTCAAGCGTTTGGAAGACCGCCTGCGTAGCGTATTCAACACCGTAAAATTCACTGAAGAAGACTACGTGAAGATCGAAGAACAGCTCAAGGATGTGAAGACAGTGGACGACGGCTGCGCGGCAGCTCGTGAAGTTCTTCGCAAGCTTGAGCTTGCGAAGCCAAATTTGGACGGCTTAACAGAAGTTCATCGCGAGTTGATCGACCGTGTCTTCCAGAAACATTTCGGCGAGGGGACGATGGTTTCTCTCTGTCTCGGCAACCTGAAGGAACCAAAGTACGCTTCGGCATTTTCGAAATACCGGTTCGACATTTGCATAGCGATGAAGGAGGCGATGAATAAGCTTGGGAAGGAGTTGGAAAGCATTTCAGAGGAAGGGCGCAAGGCGATGGAGATGGCAGCCCCCAAGGCACGGTTGTTGCTGGACCCGCAATTCGGCAACCCGTCTCAAGATTATTCGGTTTTCCCATTCATGTCTCAGTCGTGTTATCATGCATTCCAACGAATCCTTAGCAATATCTCTGGCTCCCTTAGTGAGGTACGCTTGTCTCATTTCAAGCTTCAGCCTGCGCGCAGATTGGGATTATCCCATACAGCACGCTCCTTGTATTCCATTTTCGCAACAATAACCAGATGTTTTATCAGGTCGCTTCTTGGTGGTCGCCATTCATACGAATGGCCCATATTTTTACGCGCGAGTGGGTTCCCGGGTCCGCCACCGCAGACATGATTCGTTCCATCTTGAGTTGGCCCGACTTCGAAGCAGCAAAGCACAAGACGGCCGTGTCTGAGGTAAGTTCATGTCTATTCTGTCCGTCCTACATTGACCTAATTTGCAAACAAGATCGTCTACCTTATATTCACCGACATGTCCACTTTCCTTCGCCTCGAAGCCGAACTTGCCGAAGCCAATATCCCCACGCCTCCGATGTCGCAGACCGAACTCTTTAGATACTTCCCGGGGGACAAATCAGCGAATAAAGGCAAGGCGAAGGGAACAGATGTGGGCATCAAGACCACGATCCATAGAGTGGATGAGGGAGAGGATGAATGCAAGGCCGAGGATGGTAATGCAAACTCCAAGGTAAAAGAACCGTGCTTGCATCACGTTCGCAAAGGGATTCCGAAGCAGCTGTGGGAGGAGCGTCAGAACGGTCTTCGAAAGGAGTTGGATGCGGCCATGTCGGTCCTCAAGCAGAGCAACCGCGCTGATTCGGATCCCCTCCGTACCCTTGACTTCGGCGAGGTCTGGAACCGTTTCTCCAACTATGCAGACACCGTCGTCACAAGGAACTTCCGCGGTGAGGCTCTCATCCCGTATCATCCAACCGAATGGAGCAGAAGCGGTAGCTCTCGTTTTCGCCTCTTGAAACTACTTGCTGCAATGGCCATCCAAACTCATTCCATGGTCCAGTTTTACCGTCCCCGTATTCTTCATGATGCAAACAGCGCTGCCGCTACCATTCGTCTCCGCATGGCTTTGGTTTCATCGCGCTTTGTTATTTTCGACTCGGTCCAGACCACTCTCGAGCGCGAAAAGGTTCAAGGACCTTTCCCCCCATTCATTTGGCCAGACGGTATCGAACCCAATCCCGTCGCCATCAGCAACTCTTATAGCATTCACGGGGAGTTGCGCCTTATGAAGACGGTCGACCTGCGAAAGCAGCAGACCGCCGAGCTCCAGAGTGTTGTCAAAGCAATGTCCAATTGCAAACTTGGTTGGGCGGAAGTCAAAAATGATGACTCGAAGCCGACGTTCACCATCCACAAGAATGTATTAGCGACCATGCACGACTTCATCAAGGTTAATATATGCCACTATATCTCCAATCTACTACAACTAACTGTTAGCACAGGCATTACAGGTAAATGCTTATCGCCTGCGCAACCCGGACAATGACAAGGAGACAAGCTACTCTGACCTGGAGAATGACGAACTACTCCCTGTTGTGTACAAAGGATCCGATGCAAACTACAAGGAAACGGGCACCGTAATGACGGAGTATGAGTTCCTCAGCCGTGAAGAGGAGCGACAGGCTGCTGAGAAGGCTGCAGAAGCACCACATGATGATGAACCGGCCGGGTCGGGCAGCGGCAGCGAGGGAAATGAGCAGTGTAAGGTTGGAAATGGCCAACGAACAGAGGGAGGGACTAGAAACTCTGAGGACGAAGATGTGACTGGCGACTTTGAAGAAGACGGAGCGACCGGTGACACTCAGCGAAGGGAAGAGTCTAACACTGCTGAGGAAAACGAAGAGACTGGAAAGGCTGAGAAAGACGAAGGGTTTGGGGGGGGAACGGGCAAGATGGACGATTTCGGAGCATCGGGCCGCAACGCGGCAGGGACTCTACACCCTGGCCACCAGCAACGGCAATGGCTATCAATCCCAGATCCGTCTGACATGCCGTGCGACGATCCCAGTCAGCCAATCCATACTGAATCGATTGGTGCTCAGCGTACGCTATTTTCATTGACTACCGTTCCGTTACCAGCTAATCTCTCTTTATTCAGATGTTCCTCCAAGCCCACTTCCTGTTCCTTCTGAACCTGCCCAAGCACCCAAACAGGTTTATCAAGCCAGTGAGCGACATTATTGACTCCCAGGTTGTGTTAAATTCTAACTCTTGAACAGATGCCACTCATTCCATTCAGGACCCCCCTGTTTCTCCTCCTGTCCCAACCGCTCCCACCTTCGTCTGGCCCGCCCGAGCCTCCACTCCCACTAGCTCTTTACCAGCCCAGGCCAAGGGCCCCAACAAACGTGTCCTATCCGGAATTACTCTTGGTATGTGGCTTCTCTACCAGCCAATGCACTTCGCTTACGGTTTTCCCCAGAGCCCAAACATTCCAACAAAAAATCCCGCTATCACTCTCCACAGGACAGTGATGATGCTGGCATATCGGTGCGCACGTCCAGTGGCAGAAGTGGTAAAATGTATGGATAGTTGTTTTGCACCGTCTGACTCTTTCTCCACTTTGCGGAGTTGTTATGCAGCAGTTGAAGTACTTACCTTGCTGGACATTTAGTCTGTCGACGACACTTTATTCAGAAGCATCATCGGATATCCTCTCGTCATGCATCAGATGGGTACTGTATAGTACTCGATCCAGTTCCACATAGTAAAGCGGTGAACCGGAAGAAAGGAAAAGAACATACTATGATCAATCCTGTACCAGCACAAAAACGTTTGCAGCAGCCACGAAAAGAGTAGGCCGGATCGAAGCATTGCGATGAACGTCTTGGAATGCGAGAATGTGGAGCCGAGTCCTGGCCCACCTGGCATACTTGTGATTGAGGATGTGTGTGTAGAACCATTGAACGAGCGCGCATACAATGGGAAAGGACGTCGTGGCGAACGACGCACGCGTCAGCTACGACGAGGCGGCTGAGCCTGAGCATGAATTGCGCGATCACATAGCAGTAGACCGTGACCATCCCAGTTAGTACCTCCCAACAATCCCAGACGAGTTATCCGCCACGCCAACGCACCGCACTGCCGAGGAAGATTCAGTCTGCGTGAATCCGCACACTTGTAGTGGCTCAGAAAGGTATACATAATTTACAGGTAGACTACAGGTAGACTATTAGGTACATGTGAATGCCGGGATGGTGAGAATGGACATCGTCACGTACGCTTGGGTGGAAAGACGCTATCTGATGTCACAGCGAAAAGTAATCGACGCACCTTCGTATCTTTCCCAATGTGTTTTTCATTCTCTATTATCGTGTCTTGCTAGCACCCGGAGTGGCGCGCGCATATCACGAAACTATTCATCAACTAACCTTGTTTACAAATATAATTTTGCCTTGCCCCAAGAATCACGTGTATCCAAAAAACGGGACATCACAGCCACAATTATCCCCCCCTTGTAAACAAGGTAACAGTGTGTCACGTCACGCATCTTCCCATTCACACTATCACCTCGACGACTGGTCAAACGCGCGTTGCCAGTTCGCCGCATTTCCACCGGGGGACTCGTTTACTCCCTCACCTCCACCACGTCCCCCACGTCCCGCGAGAACTGCATTACAACGACTTGCTCAGCGGCAGCATGGGACTCGTTTGCCCATTCCGCCCACGTTTGTACCTAATCTATCCACGACTACCGCACCGACAGAGAAACCCGACCGTATCAATGAGGCTTTCCCGCGAGTTCATTTGTCGGTTCAAACAAAAATGCCTGCCCACTTTTCCATTTGACTCCAGAACAGGTCGCGGTTGTGTCGCATGAGGTTTGGCCGCTGGGTCAACATGCTCGCTTGCAAAACGTTGAGTCACGTTATGTCAATGACGCCCGCATACTCAAGGATCTCGTAGTGGAAGATGCAGATCAAGATCAGCCGCTATTCTGACGTCTCGCATGCGTTCGCTTAGTTTCAAGGCGATTCTTTGGCAGGATAGTGGCGCCTTGGGCGACGAGGAGAGGATCGTCGCTAACGACAACAACGAAAACAAGGTCTTTCCCATACTCTGTTGCATCGTCAACGTACCGACTTTCCGCAGTCAAGTTTTCCGACAAGACGGAGAATAATGTGAGTCGTGGTTTCGCGTTATTGACTGGGATGTTCTGACCAGGTCCTCATGTATCGGTACTATCACTGCCAGTCTAGGCGACAATCCGCGAAGGGTCGATGGCTTGGCCGGCGTCACTCTCGGAACGTGAGCACAATTTTTCCTGTCGTTCAGAGGTCCAACTGGCATCAAGTCTCGTGCAGACCGTCACTACTCTGATCAGTGGATCGATAATCGGCTCAGTCTATGCTTGGAAGCCCTCTTTTTTTTGGCATGGGTGCGTGATTCTATTCAATTTGCTACGGGACTGCTAGTAACGAGTGAAAATGGTTGTGGCTTGCATTCCGTTCCTCATCTCGACTGGTTAGATTCGTTTTGGCTCGTTCTTGCACTGAGCTTTCTCCATCCAATGCCCGGTGGTGACAAGCACGTCGTTGTCCTAAGAACCAACAAAATATACTGCCCACAAGAGTTCGGCCCAGATTACTTGTGAAGCTGCCGTGTCCATTCACACTGCCGCCTCTCTCAACCACCCGGCATCTCCTTGGCCCGCAGCACTGCGGCCACACTCATCAAGTTGCTTGGCGCCACGCCCGAAATTGATGCCGATTCCCCCGCAGGAAAAAGAGAGCGTGCGGGGTCAGATGCGGTTCGAAAACGTTCGCCTCCACTATCCAACGCGACCCGGAGTTCGTGTACTGGGCCTCTCGTTCAAAGTTGAGCCCATGCGTTGCTCTCATCGGTACTAGCGGCTGGGCCGAAAGCACAGCGTACGTCCCGCAGCTATCGCTATTGCTCATTAATTCTTCCGCTTACGTTCTCTCGTAGTGTGCAATTGATAGACACTATCAAGCAAATTCTACTTGCTGGAAACCCCATCAACGAACTCAATGTTCAGGAATACCGGAAACATATCGCATTCGTTTGCAAGAACTGGTCAGTACCACGACTAGTATATTTGCCATTATCACTGAAACTGTTCTCCCCTTAGACTCTGAATGCCGGTACCACACGAACATCTTACTTGGCGCAACCAAACCCAGTTCCGAGGTCTCCCAGGAAGAAAATTGAGGCGGCATGTCGTGATGAGAATATTCTGGATTTCATCTTGTCATTGACCAGGTAAGTCTTCTTTTCATACATCGGTAACCTACGTCTGCCAATATCGCTGCAGGGGTATCGATACACAAGTCGGTCGCATGGGTTCAGAGCCCTGTGGTGGCCAGAAATGTGACTCTGGTCAATATACATTGACCAAGCTTAAATGTCACTAGAACGAATCGCCATTGCCCGAGTGCTTATGCGCAACCCCATGGTCCTGCCATTGGACGAAGCCACATTCTCGTTAAATTTGAATCAGGGACGGGTTGTCCACGATGCCCTTGACCAAGCTGTCAAGGGTCGCACAACGATCCCCATCGCTCACCGTTTGTCGACCATTCAGAATGCTGATTGTATGTCATTTTTTCAACCGAGTGCCGCAACGCCTGATCGGCTGGCTCATTTCTTTAGTTACTTCATCAAAGAAGGGCAGATCAGTGAGGCTGGCACTCGCGACGGACTGCTTTTCTCGCCGCGGGGATTATTACGAATATGTTCAGTTACAAGTATTGAGCAAGAAGTAATTAGCTCGTTTTTGCAGCATGCTTCGAGTACAGGATGAAGGTGTATGGATCCGACGGAGAAAATATGGCAATATTGCGCAAATCACTGCTCAAAATGACTGGTGATGTCCTTGCTTGATGCAAATTTCAAACAGAATTGCAATACAGGATGCTGGTTGACTCAGCTCTTGAGCGCGACGATGAGAGTGAGGGCAACAGAGCAGAAGGACGAGGGGGCAAGCCCCAATGATGACGGTGACGGTGACAAAGTAGAAGGGGGACAAGTGAGTTCGTCGGGAACGATGAGGGAACGAGGGCAATGGGAAGCGAGCAAGGTTGTTGACGGCGACAAAGCAGGAGGGCAATCGAATTCACTGGGAGTGACGAGGGCAATGACAACAGCGAGGGAGAAAAGGCAAGAGGAGGGCGAAGCGAGTTTGCCAAGAATGATGAGGGCGACAACATCTCTTCGAGTTCTTCGAATAACTATGGAAAGCCGGACGTTCGCACCTCGATTTGAAATTGATGGCGCGCGATGCTGTAACGATCATGCCCAAACACCGTAAGCTCCTCGCTGTAGCTCCTCTCCATAATATTCTTTCGCCTTCCGTCGACTGAACCCTTTCGGCCAATTACTCACTCGTTACATGTTTTATCACCACCTCTCCTTACTACACTCATTTCATCTCAACAGGTACTGACATGCTGAGTGCTGAGTGCCCTCTACCCATTACCCTTTGCCCGTAGCCCCTCTCACCATACTATTTAAACCCTACATATTGTAACGTATCGTCAGTCTCGAATAGAGGATTTTACCCAGTCTGTTCGTGTGACTCTATTGTGACGCTTCACTAGTTCCGACTAGTAATTACCTTGTTTACAAGGTCACTCCTCTCCGAATTAGTGGCTGTGATGTCTACGAGATTTGACCCGAATTGTTATGGTTTTGCTTGTCTGACGCTACATTAATTTCTTTCTTTGTCATCTTTCGGACTCATTCCCTCCTCATGATGGGACTGTTCCCATCCGATGTCTTCCAATTTACCCCTATGATGCTGTATTGTCACTCGGCGACTCTTCCCGAGTATGACTTCCGTTTCCTCCCACTCGCTGCTATTCCGCTCTTCCAGACAGCGGGACTCCACTTTCTTTCCTATTCCTTTTCGTCCATCTTGTTCCGACTTACGGAACATTTACCTTTCCTATTGAACCTGATGGTCCATGCTAGATCTCGCATCGTATAAATACTCGAGCATTGTACTTGTAGAAACCCAATCTAGTTCTACGCAATTATACCGTGTATTAGCTGGAGTTCCACAAGCTCGAAGTCCCCTCTTCTCGCTCGTGTCCCTCTCCCTTTTCCACGAAGAACTAGGACTTCATGTCGTTACAAGAGGATCCCTCTTTTGGGATTGAGTACGACATCTTCGACTTCGCTCTGCTTAAGCTGAAGACTATCAAACAGAACATTGCTACTTCTTTGTTTCGTTCTCCACAACTGTGTTAACTCCAGTTGTCACGGTAAGCGTAACATGAATCCCAATTTCACCTGATTGGCCGCTGATTTCATAGCTGTCGCCAGTTCACGTTTTTTTGGGGCCTACCTACTAGTACTATGTGCCTTTCATCATCGACCACCATTCGCTAGTATTCCTATCTAATAAGTTAATTCTTTCATCTTCTTTTCATAGATGCTCGCTTGGATCCATCGTGAACTGTTTCTCATCAAATGCTCTCAATAGTCTAATGCTTTCTTGACTGTGACTTCGTGAGAGTGTGACGTAGACATTGAATGGCGTTAGTTTGCCAGAGGGTGGACGACAATGTCAACTACTACCTGATCTATAGTTTGCCCTTGTGAACAATAGTCCATGAAAGCATACGCAGATGTCAGAGGAAACTGACAGTGTGATATCATCTTCTCTTTGCTTCCTTGGATGACGTGAAAGGTTTGTTCCATGGGAACAAGAGGCAACACTCTGTCGTCCAGTCCTGCCAGTCTTTTCATCTTCGTGTGTTGCAACTTCACCAATACAAATATGAGCATTTTGGTCAGCTCCACGATCCTGTGCTCTGAGGGCAATTCTGTGGGCTCCTGGCTGTCCAGCATAATTGTGATTATCTCTCCTCGCAAACCATTGGCATGTTGAAATCTGGGTTTTCTACCTTTAGTTTCGTTCTATTCATGACCCAGATTCTAGACCACATCACATGATGGTCTCGGACTATAGTTCTGATTACACTATCACATTTACTCATCTCTTACTCATCACATCACAGAGCATTTACTGCTATTGGTAGATATGTTTAGGATTATCAATCCTTTTCTCATTGACTCATTCTTTATGACGTCCTTTTGTCTACCTATGTTTATTCCTACTATACTTAGTAGAGGCAGTGTGAGTAGCTAGACACTACTTAAGGAGAGCTCCTTGTAGTCGCTCTCCTTAGAACTTAAATCCCCATTCTCTGTTCTATTGCTCTACTCAGCACCCACCTAAGCTTCACCCTCTCGTCCTACTTCAGTGAGTAGCTCCCACTGAACCATATCCTCTCCAGTTACTACACTCTTGTGGTAACTCCTACTATCCCTCGGTAGTAGAGAAAGCGGAGTACCTCGCAACTTCGTTATGGCAATGTCAAGATCTGTTTTGACATTGAACGTGACCATTATCAAAACTGACTCATCCGAGCTATTCAAAGCTCTACTATCTACGATCATTTAATCTGACCTCATCCTATCCTTATCTGCCTCTCATTTCCATCCAATCCAGTAGGACACTGGATCAGATTGACATCCGGATACCCGGACTCGTACCGGACTCACTCAGACTCACTGTACGTATTATACCTTGTGTTCTATCATTTACTCTAGCGTTGGATACTGTCGGGGCTATACGAGCATGCCTCCAACCCACTATAAAGTCTGTCCTTTCTCCCAGGACTCCCCTCAGTTGTTTCCACCCTCTTGGGCAGCGGCTGAGGTGAGTATTTTACTTGTTGCTTTAGTACTTTAGCTAATCTGTGTAGTTGGGCACTTCCTGCCCCTACTTAGGTGAATACAGTCATTTCCACCCTCTTGGGCAGCGGCTGAGTTGGGCACTTCCTGCCCCTACTTAGTTTTCACAACCATGACCTGCATGCCGATTGCGAGCTCAACAACACTCGGAAGTCCTCCTCATTTGTCTTGCTTCCCTTGTCCTCTTGACTTATTGCTCGCTACCACAAATCTCTCCATTAAGCTGAGCGGACGACCTTGTACATGATCAAATGCCCTGCAGATAAACAGTGTATGGCCATCTTTCTTGGCTAATGTTCGTGCCATTTGCTCGTTCCAGTGTTGCCAAACTGAGTGACGTGGCATTACCAGAACATGTCTTTGCCATGGACTACACAAAAAATCAGTTGGGGGACAGGAAGGGTGTGTGAGAACCAGACTTTGTAGCATTTCGATATGGTGAGCTCTGCAGTTTCCATGATGAATGTGTTGTAATAACTTGTTCCATTCAGGATCTGTAATGCGAACCTGCTGCCTGAGCCTGACGACAACAGTGAATTGCTCATAAAGTGATTGACCCATCATTTCATTGGCCGTATCCAAAGATGGATTGGAAGGATAAAACAGAGGTGTGCTTTTCTTGCAAGCCACAGGCGGGAACTGATGAAAGTCGCCAACAAGTATGACATTGATGCCACCAAAAGGTTTGTCCATGTCGCCTTTGCCATTCAATGTCTTTGCTCGACAGATAGCCCTTGATAACTGCATGAAAAATCTTTGTCCAACCATGGATTTTTCATCAATAATGAGATAATCTTTTCCCTTCCAAAAAGTTGCAAGCCTTTTCATTGCACGCACTCCTGGATTGTGCCCATTGACTCTGATTCCCACCAAGACATGTAAGGTTTTTCCATCGATGATTGATGCTGTAATCCCTGTGTACGCTCCTTTGGCCAATCGAGATTTCATTCCTCGTGAAACGAAGTTTTCAGTGATCGTTTGAATAGTTTTAGACTTCCTAACTCCTCCTTCTCCAGCCACCACCATCAACAGCTGTTGAGGTTTGTTTCCTGCTAACATCTCATGCAAATGCCAATCGACAATATCATACACTCAATGTTGTTCTGGAAGAAGGTTTGATGGATCTACTGGGTTAATCCTATCTTCATTTGAAGTGAAGATAGATTGCAGTTGTGCAACCCCTCCTTCATCCATCTCATCCATTGAGTCGATCAAGTGAGTATCCCCTGATTCTCCTACTATTTCTCCTTCTATGTCCCCTCCATTCTCACTTTCCTCTACATTTTGTTCCATGATGTTAAGCCATTGTTGAAGATGAAATTCATCATCCCCATTTGCGAACGTCACTTGAGAGGTGTGTTTGGATGGTTTATTAATCGACTCTGCTGCAGAATTTGTTTCCTTCTCAAAGACTTTGACATATTGAGCAATCATGATGGCATTGATGGCGTGCTGTTCTTCCCTTGCGTTTTTTTGCCCTTCTTCAAAAAAACGAAGCTCTGCTTTGCTCAATGGCATTTGCACTCTTTCTTCTAGCTCCTCCATGTCATTGTCTTCTTGAAACCCCGTGGGTCCTTCTCTTTGGTTTTTATTTTCTTCTCCTGAGAATTCATCGTTTACATCAACATCAGACTGTTTCATCACTGCTGTTCGACACTCGTAATAGTACTCCACTCCGGCAATTATGTCTTGGTCTTGTTGGGATGCTTCAGTAAGGAACTCCTCAAATCGTTTTTCCCATGTCTCCTCATTCGGTTTGATGTCTTCAATTCCTCGCCAAGGTACAAGCAACGTGAGGACAGAGGCATAGTACAGATGATGTCTATCTGGATCGTTTGGAGAAGGCAGAAAAGGACCAACAATGTTTGGTAGTGTGTTATGTCCCTCTGGCCATATTATGTGGGTGTATGTTTTACTGTGCGGATGTTGGGGAAGGTAAGAAGAAGGTTTATGCGGATGTGGTCCACAATGTGGTACATTTTCGATGCCAGTATTTGAACTTTCCCCTTCTGTTGGATCATTCACAGATCTCTGCTTGGATGGAGGAATGTGGTGTTCGTATGTGTCAACGATAAATCGCATATAGGAATATCGTTCTGGATCTTCCCCTTGATACTGATAATCATCTATTTGTGACGGTCGATTTTGAATTTTGCCTTCACTGCCTATCTCGAGTGTTATCATGTCCTACAAACCAATTTTCATTAGTCGATTGTAAGCTTCATATTTTCATTAAATAATATAATTCATTAGACTTACATCCATGTCATTTTCGCTGTTTTCATTCTGCTCATTGTCAACGCTTTCATGACCCCCTGATTCCTCCTGCGTCCGTTGACCAGATACTCTGCTTTGCATTTCAACTTTGAATTATTTCATCAGAGTATATGGCTGTGAACTTACATGTTACAACCACATCTGTTCAAATTAACATATGTTTGTTATGGTTTTGTGACTGGCGCGTTTATTCCTGTTCATTCTTCTTCATCTCTTGAACTCTTTCACTCCTTACGATAGGGGCCGCCCCTATCCAATGTCTTCCGATTTATCCCATATGATGTTGTATCGTCACTCGGCGATTCTTCCCAAGTATGACACTCATTCTTTCCCGCTCGCTGACATTCCGCTCTTCCAGACAGCGGGACTCCATTTTCTTCCTGATTCCTTTTCTTCCGTTTTGTTCCAATTCAGTGGAACCTTTGTCTTTCCTATGGGACCTGATGGTCCGTGCTAGATCTTACATCGTATAAATACTTGAGTCTTGTACTTGTAAACTCCAATCTAGTTCTACGCAATTCATACTGCGATTACTGGAGTTCCACTTGCTCGAGGTCCTCTACTTCTCGCTCATGTCTCTTCCCTTTTTACCTGTGAAGAACTAGGACTTCACGTCGTTACAAAAGGATCCTTAACTCAAGGGTTGAGTATGACATCAATGACTTCGCTCAGCCCAAGTCATTGACTATCAAACAGAACACTGCTTACTTTTTGTTTCGCCCTCCACAACTGTGTTTACTCCAGTTGTCACGGTAAGCGTAACAATGTTCGCTCAAGAAGATGTTGAATTGAGGACCAATACAGTGGCACGTAGTAGTGCAATCGTATACAATTGCCATATCCCATGATGTAAGACATGACCTAAGGTTCCAATAATTCCATTTCACGGTTTATCGCTTGTTGACACCAAGAAATGAGAAGTCAATTGTGTTCCAGTAGACTAGTCAAGTGTTCGGAATGTGATTCATGATACATTAATGCTTTCGCCATCAATGCTGACACATTGTTGTTCTTGGACTGTTTCTTTGTTGCATATGATGTCATATACCACATTACATCCTTTGTATCTGTGCCATTAGTAAGAAATTTGATATCATTGTTGCAAAGAAGTGTTGTAGAGATTGCAGGACAAAAGTTGTTGATGAATCCATATGTTCGCTTTGGATACCAGTTTCCTTTTTCATCAACCTTCTCTACTTGACTTATTGGCCAAGGAGCTTGACGTTTACAAGTTAAACATCCTTGAGAGTTATACTGCAGACACGTTGATCTTGAACAAGTATGTATTTGACTGGCGCGTACAACTTGTGTTTCCAATGCTTCATTTTCTTCTTCCCAATCAGGTGCATCTGGATTGGCAGGACAAGAATATGCAACTTGAGAATCTCGAGGAGTGCTTCTGATCGTCTCTTCATCTAGTCCATCAACATGAGCCCGAATGTTTCTTCATATGAAATTTTGTATCATATCTAAAAATTCCTCAGTCTTCAGCAGATCCCACAGTTCATATATATTTGGTGTGTCCTGTAACCAGATGAAGCAATGAAGATGTAATGTTCCTTGGCCTTGTGCTTCCACTACCCCAAAGTATGCTGAGACTTTTCCAAGAATCCTGATCTGACTTTTGATATGGTTATGTTCGACATAGATTCCGAAGAGTGCTGAGAATACGACATTGAGGATGAAATAGAAATATTTTGCTGCAGTGTAAGGGTCTTTCGCTACATATGTTGTAAGCTCTTCGATGAAGATCGGAACCGATTGTCGCTGAAAAATGATCCATATCAATGTCCTCTCCAGTGAGAACTTGTGCGACAGGATCATGTAAATCATTTGGATTGATTGTTATCCATAAAGATGGGCCTTGTAACATCAGGACTGTTCCCCAAATGCAACCACAGTATTGTACCCGACTGTTGTCAGATCCTGGAACTTGACTGGATGCAGCATATACGTGTTTATGCAAGATGCGTATGCAAGGATCAGATGGAGATTTTCCTTCAGCTTTTCTCACCAGTTCTTTTATCTCATCAGATTGGTGCTCCAGAGTTACGATTATGTCTTTCCACATAATCCTCCTCAAACTTTTGGGGAACAACCCGCTTGGCAAAATGGCTTCCAATTCGAGCTTGGTGAGTTCTCCTATGAGTTCTAGGAGAGCAGCAAGTGACATGATGGTTTCTTTGTTCAAGATAGTTTTTCCTTCATGTTTCTCTCTGTTTCATTTCTGCTTTCAATACTCTGTTTATTAGGCTTTGACCCTGCACTACTACTTAATTAGTCGAGTTTCGACATTCCCGCAGAAATGTTGTTCCTGTACTCCACCTTCGTCAGCCGACTTGAACTCTGTGACTAACTGTTGTGATCGCTCTTTTTTGTGGTTCTATACCTTTTCGCCCCTGTCTACATTCCTTCTCCCATGATCATTGACTGTCGTTACACGTCACATCCCTTCAAGTCACGTCCAACACGCGGGATACACGTTCCCACCTTGTTTGTCACACATTCCTTCCTATGAGGCTTTCACATTCTGCTCTTCATTTCCACGCCTTGTGGGCTATGCATGTTCACCTCAAGGATGGTGCATGTATTTCATTTCTTCTTATCTTTCGATTCACAATGACTCACAATGACTTCTATTTCACACCGAGTGACTCACCAAGCCAAAGGGCCAATGGCATTATTCACTCTTATCTTTGTTTTGTCTCATAATGACTCACAGTGACTCACAGCCAGTAGCAGAAGCCGCTCACATCAAGGGCTGTGTGTCTACATGACTCATGATGACTCCCAGCCTATAGCGATAGTTGCTTATACCAAGGCTGTACGTCCTCCTATAGTAATTGTCGCACATTACCATACATAGTAGTTGGTCCGTGCGCATGTACCAGTAGTATATAAAGCCCCAAAGTAGGGCAGGAGGACCTCAGTCTTGTCCTCTTGTGTTTCTCTCTATTTCTCTATTCCTTCAACACGCAAGGATCATCCCTTGCTATTGTCGACATCTCTAAGTCCTAGGCCTAGTGATTAGTGACCTGATACAACTCTAGACGGTTGTTTGGTCATTTCACTAACATTGAACCTTAGTTTCATTTTTTTTAACAAAAGCCCGGTAAAACCACATGCTATTGTATCAAAAGGCCACTGACTACTTTAGTTACCATGCATTTTGCATCATCTCATGACATTTATTTTCATTTTTTGGGCTAATATACTAACTATTTTGCCCCACTAGAAATAACTTTTACTGTGCTCAACATCCATTTGAGATGCACAGATTGTTTAATACCTTTAAATGTCATGTCATTAAGATAAGTTCATGGGGATTTCATACTATGCTTGTTCCTTGCCATAACTCCAATAAAAAAAATGCACTAACCTTTTAAATGTTTCTCTCCTTTTCGGGTCTGTTTGGTCCATCTGATGGCTGTTCCTATTCAAATCTTTGGTGTGCTTTGCCACTCCATGCTCGTCTTTACATCCTCAGTACCATGACTGTGCGCTCCTCCCATTCTCAAACTATGGCGTCCCAAACGTCAAGCAAAACTACCAGACCAACCACTCCTACTAAGCATGTACAGCTGCTGACCACTGATCAAATACGCAAAAGTCTCGCCAACCCAAAGATTGGTGTTTACTTAGGAACACCGGGATTACCTGCGAAAGCTGTCTTCTTTCTGGGAGGACCAAAAGGCGACTTTCTGATCAATAATCTTGATCAACAGGAAATGACTTTGCGAGGAGTATTTCAGATCAGTCACTCTGAATGCTTCATGTCTCCTGATGGCGGTTATCAGCCAACGAATCAGTTCAACTCAAAATTCAAAGACGTAAAACTTTCATGCAAACTATACATCTCAAACCACGACGACTTTCTCTTTGTGCAGGAAGATGTAACAACCATCATGAAAAATCTCAAGGGGTTCGAGGGTCTCATCCCAAAGACAAGGATGCAACCTGGGTCTCTGCAATACAGACAAGTGGTAACTGGGGGACAATCAAGATGACACACCCTCTTTTCCTTGTAACGTGTTTAGTCATTTGCTCATCGCTAAATGACTCACTTTAATTGCTTACTTTTTCAGAAAAAGAAACTGACTGAACAAAATGATGAAAACTTGTCAGGAGGCACTGAAACCTCCATTGGAAATTCTGAACGGTCGTTGTCTGGTACTTTATTTAAAATTTTTCTTAATAATTTATTTGCTAAACAAGCTTCAAAGATGAGCTTGGCAAAGAGTTCAGCATCAGCAATTGGCCTGTTAGTGATCAGTGCAAACCTCTTCTCGAAACACTTATCAAGGCTGACACTCATGTAATCAATCCGCTTTGAGCTTATGACCTAGATCAGTCACCTCTCCTTCCGAGGGATTATCTTGAAAAATTGCCTGGCGCTATTGTCCTTGTCTCCTTAGCCTTTACACAATTTTATGTCAAATCCAACAAACGACACATCTTCAACACTGTCTGTCATGAAATCCTTGTTGTACAAGAGGCAGATGAACTTCCATCCAGTCCTCATAAAAGGAGACGGTTTGGTGCAGGGCCTTTGTTAGCGACTGACAGAGAATCTGAAGGAGATATCTCTCCTGTAGCTTCAGGATCAAAGCAAAGTTAGCTTTGCAATTCATTTCCTTTATATATAACTAAAATTCCGAGCAGATCTCAACTGAATAAATGATTTTGTGTCATTCGAAACATGTAATCCTTGTTGCTTTTCCCATTTTTCTCGATCCTTATCCCATGTATTATCTCTTAGTTACCATGCTCCCTTTTTTGCCGTGGTTGTACTACCTCTCAGATGTTGTTTTGAATGACGGGAAGTTGGCACACGTAGTCGTCTGTATTTAGTTTGATCCCTGTAAACAAGGTTCCTGCCAACTCTGTGCAGCGCTTAGCAAGTTGTTACAGATGCTCAACCAAATATAGTAGTAGTTGGTGTGAGACTCCAAATACCCCCTACCCAAGCATGATCACTCGGGTCAACACCCCCCACCTCATATGCAACTGTTCGTATGAAAACAAGAAATGAATGATTCAAAACGGTCTTTTGAGAAATACAAAGTGTGAATGCAAGGGTTCATAAACCATTGTCTACTTCATCAACCTCATCCTCCTCGTTGGATGAGAAGTCCTCAACCCACAGCACTGACCTGGCATCAAGAGGGATATTGGGTTCATTCTCATCATCAAGAGCATCAAGGGCCAAGAGATGTTGAGGTTCTGCGTAAAAATGAGTGATTGATTCTGGAACAGAAATTCAACTTGAATACTTACATATGAAGGCCCAAACTGTTTGTGACACCACCCATATAGCCCTCAACTTCAGGAAGGTCTTCCAAGCCTGGGATGAGAGGGATCTCCACATCATCATTTGAAAGAGTATCCAGGGCATCAAGGATAGGCTGTAGACCATATTGTACCCTTACAGAATCTAAAAGCACATAGTAAATAGACCAAATGGACTTGCATTCAACAAGTGGGTATTCCAGCTCATCATAGCATGTCTCAATGAAGGAGTTGAGGCAGGGGGAGACTAAGTCAAACACAGGATGATTCTTGTCAATATATATATAGATGATAGCTGTGGTTGAGTGCTTCATTTGATACCATAATCTAAGATACCTTGAGTGGGAGTGAGTTGTGTTCTATTGGGGAGCATACCTTGAAATCAAGTGCACCATAGTTCTCTGCACAGTGACAAATTAGCTCCAGAACACCATGTGGCAAAATCTAAGTGTTTCAGATGCTGAGTTTACAAATGGCCAATAAGAATGACCAACTTGCCTTCTTCTTGTCATGGCACTTCTGAGTATTGTTAACCCACTATTGATAGCTGTCCAATTCCTGCTACAACCATGGAATGAATAGCCAATGGAAAACCATGCTACAATGTCATCAGTGACTTGGTGTTATGCAAGCTCCTGCCCTAGTGAAGTTAGTTGCAACTGTTCATGATATAGAAGTGAAGTGAGCAGTGATACAACCCAGTGTACTGCAAGCCAGCTGGCCCTGTGAAGTACTGTCCTGGGGTGATGAAGGTTGAGCACTGGAGTGTGCAAGACCAAGGTGGAGTCTTGAGGGTACAAGTGCAAGCTAATGCCTTGAAGAGCCAAAAGATGTAAGGCGTGAAATGGCAGTGATGTCAAGAGTGGATGAGACTCAAGAGGGATCCTGCCACCAGTACACCAGTGAACAAGAATAGGATTGCGAGTAAGGGGCAATGAGGAGTTGCAGTAGGAATATAGGCAAGTATTCTGGTGTTGAACTAGCTTAGAGACATAACAGTACAAGTATGCCTCTCTATATATACATAAGATAGCCTGAAGGTGCATGGACCATCAGGGCAAAGGGTGATCCATGAAGGATCAAATAGGCTTCCCACAATGGGAAGGAATGAAAGGATAAAGAGGAGTCCCGTTGTCATGAAGATCGGAAAAGGATCAAAAAGGTGAAACATGCCCTAAATGGCTACAGAGTCCATTGGGCATACATATGATGGGAGATCAAGAATGGGATCCCATCAGGAACTAAGGAAAGGATCAAATGGAGATATGCTGTCTCTGGGTGATGAGGATCAGCAAAAGGATCAACAAATGATCGGGAACGCATCTAGTGCTGTATGTGGACAAGAGGTTCCACATGGCTATACAGTGGCTGTAGGAACAGCCTGGATTATGATGAGTAATACTTCTGCATTCAGCGAGGAGTGAGATAATGAGGGGAAGGTGGTGTTATGCTTACTGCGAGCTGATGCCCTAGTGAAGTTAGTTGCAACCATTTGTTATGTGGAGAGATGAAGTGAACAGTAATACAACCTAGTGTACTGTGAGCCAATTGGCTCAGCTGAGTACCGCCCAGGGATACTAGAGGTCAAGCACAGATGTGCAGGGCTGAAACAGAGTCTTGAGGGTACAAGCACAAGCTAATGCCTTGAAGAGCCAGAAGACGACGAGGCGTGAAATGATAGCGATGTTGAGAGTGGGCAAGACTCAAGAGGAATCCTATCACCAGTACACCAGTGAGCGAGAATAGGATTGTGAGTATGAGGGCACTGAAGTGCAGTATGAATACAAACAGGTATTCTGATGTAGAACTAGCTTAGAGATATAACCAAATAAGTGTACCTCTATATATAAGTATCCTGAATGATGCATGGACCATCAGGGTCAAGGGTGATCCTTAGAGGGATCAAATAGGCTTCCCATAATGAGAAGGAACAAAGAGAATCAAAAGGAGTCCTGTTGTCATGAAGAGTAGAAAGGGATCAATGGGATCAAGAGGATCAAAAGGTGAAATGTGCCCTACATGGCTATGGAGTCCATTGGGCATACATATGATAGGAGATCAAGAATGGGATCCCATCAGGAACTAGAAATAGGATCAAATGGAGATCTGCTGTTTCAGGATGATAAGGATCAGCGACAGGATCAACAGATGATCGGGAATGCATCTAGTGCCATATGGGGAAGAGAAGTTCCACATGGCTGTACAATGGCTGTAGTGATAGCCCGGGTCATGGTAAGTTGTACTCCTGCAGCTGGTGAGGAGTGGGATAATGAGGGGAAGACAGGATACTCCATGATTGGCTGAGGAGTGGGGTCTGTTTTCAGGAAGAGCCTTGCTAGAACATCTATGTCCAAGATGTCTAGGAGAACACTGGTTGGCCATAAGCAAGAGTATGGTGACTCTGGATGTCCTGAGGTGAGGACGACAATGGTGATGGTGCTTCCTGAGTGTCGGTCTACATGGTAAGGCTTCTCCCAGAGCCTAGAGGTAATGGTGTTCCTGTCTGTCAAGGAAAGGCAAAGAAAAGAATAAATTGGTCCAGTCCGGTGGTACTGCCAGTGAACCGTGGATTCTGTAACAGGTGGAATGCTCCGTTGTTGACTAGGGGAGCAGGTATCCATCTTCAGGAAGAGTCTTGCTAGACCATCTATGACTAAGGTGTCTAGGAGAACAAAAGTTGGCCATAAGCAAGAGTATGGTGACTCCTGGTGTCCATAGGCGAGGATGGCAACATTGGTAGTACTCTCTGGGTACTGATACAAGGGGTGGGGCTTCTGTCAGAGCATTGAGGTGGCAGTGTCCCTGTCTGTCGAGGAAAAGGAGAACAAGGGTTGGCCATAAGTGAGAGTATGGTGACTCCTGGTGTCCATAGGTGAGGATGATGATGTTGGTAGTACTCTCTAGGTACTGATACAAGAGGTAAGGCTTCTGCCAGAGCCTTGAGGTGGCGGTGTCCCTGTCCATCGAGGAAAGGTTGAAGAAAATAAACTGGTCCAGTCCGGTGGTACTGCTGGTGAACCATAAATCCGTAACACTTTGTCGCAAATTTTGTAACCCCGGTTCCAATCAGGCTGCATTTAGACATAATTGAAATCAAATTAGATTTGGATTGAAAGGGAATTCCAAAGTGTGCCAGGTACATCACATGACTGTGGGAACACCTTGTAATGCCTTGTAAACAGCCCCCATCTTGTTATCAATCTGCAAATTGTTCCCTTCCTTGTATTTTCAACATTCCTTGATACCCTTGTCCTATAATGCTGTCCAAGCATACATACAACACCAGAACCACCATGGCAGAAAAGATACCATGTCAATATTGCAACAAAGAATATAGTCCGTGCGACCTCAAGTCGCACGAAGCCAGTTGTACAAGCAGGCAACAGAAGAAACTGAAACAGAAGGAATTCACAGAGTTGGCTACACAGGTGGCGGTATTGAGGCTCAAAGGTACATTTTTGTTATTTGTCAATGATACTACTCAGCAAGTGTCCGGTTTTGATTCCATTCAGTCGCAAGCCAGATACAAGTGCCGATAGCAGGGGCCTCTGGTGTACCATGATCTAGTCTGCCAAGCGGCAGTGCTTCTCTTGTCGAGTTACCGGTCGATACTGACAATCTCGTCACGGGGCAGGTCCAAGGTGCTGAGATTGCTGAGATGGGCTCGGCTGAGAAAGACGACATGAGTGTGGACTCGCGGAAGTGTAAGTTTTATCACTAATCTCATTTCTGATGTGAGTGATCTAAGTAACAATGTTCAAAATCAGCTTCTGAATCACAATGATCCCATACAAGCATCAACGCTCATGTGATGGATGGAGGTGAACCCACTTTCTTCCCCGAAGTGCAGCCACTGTCCTTTGCAGCGACTGAAAATGCTGCTCCAGACAGCTTCAAAACCGAGTATTATCCTAAGAGTGGTCGTGCGACCAACTATGAATCCTTCTCTGCTTTTGGGCAATGCCAGTCTACACCCAGCTTCCCTGACAAGTTGCCTTGGACCCCATTTTTGTCCCGGGCCAACTTTGAGATTGCCGAGCTCACTCACCAGTCGATGATGAACAAAGAACAGGTTGACCAGTTACTAAAGCTGATTTGGTCGATTGCCGACAGTCCAGCCAAGTCTGGATTTACCTTACGGTTGTACAATGACATTGCAAGTGCCTGGTCTCGCGCTACTCCAAAGTTAACGCCTATATGTCAAATTTGAATATTATACATACTCGTCTATGTTATTTTCATAAATTGTATCTGATTCTTGTATTTTGAAATGCACAGCTTCACGAGCATACCATCTCTGTCCCGTACAAGCGACAGGAGTTGTTGTTTGACATCTATGTCATCCCTTGTGGGATTGGGCCCTAGACCTTCTTGAAGATCCATTACTCACTCCCCATTTTGTGTGGAACACTTAATGCCTGTACAAGCATGATGGTACAAGGTTCAAGCACTTCATTCATGAACCGTGGACCGCAAATCGTTGGTGGGATATACAGGTAAGTGTGACGTATAATACTCTATTAATCTGTCACTCTGACCACATGCTAATAACATGCATCCAAAGACTGAGCTACTGGGGGAAAAGAGCGTGCCTTTCGTGTTTATCCTCTATGTGGACAAGAGTCATCTTACATCCTTATGAAAGGTGAAGGCATACCCAGTTATCGTGCGCTGTGCAAATCTCCCTGTGCACATCAGAAATAGTGATGGTCTCGGAGGAGGACGCATCGTCGGTTTCTTACCTATTGTGCATTCTGGTGGCTGGAATACTGACTTTAAGTGATATGACTTGTTAGACAGGTCCCAGATGACACAGTGGAAGACGGAAAACTCTCTTACACTAACCTACAGTAAAGCGAGTCGTGTGGCACAAGTCATTCCTCAAGGTTCTTGAGTGCATCATTGAGCTATCAAAGGTGGGATTTGCATACACATGCTTTGACAAGGTGATGCGGATGTTATTTCCGCTTATCCTAATGCTGTCAGGGGATTACGAGGAACAGTAAGATTTAAATAATTTTTGCTCATGATTTATTAATGTCAGTGGTTTATTATTGATAGATGCATCATGGCATTGATCCGGGGCCTGCAGTCGCAGTGTCCTTGTCCAGTTTGCCTTGTTCCCCGGGACAAACTCCGAGACCATACAACCAATTATTGTACCCGTCATGCTGAGGACGCTATTGACTACCTAAAGCAGCTTGAGAAGGACCGTGCTGCTGGTGAGCAAGCCCTCAAAGCTCAAAGCCTATGGCTGGTTGAGGTATGTAATATTGTAATGCTGTCAATGATGTGCGCTTTACAATGATGTCCATCAGAACATATTTTCGTGTCTCAGATATTCAGATCCTCATTGAGCGCTTTGCTTTGACCCTCTGCACGTTAACAATGGTGGTATGTGGGGGTGTCACCTATTCTCCGAAGTAAAGGTGCAACTGGCAGACTTGGCTCATGATGCCACAAAAAAAGTGGATGATCAGTGAGATATTCTTGCTCTTGTTCCCCTCAGCTTCTCAGACTTAATTTGATGTGATCGGTAGGCACGACCAGTTTCCACGGTGGCGGAATCTCATGCATTTCAAAGCAGTAACAAACATCAATTTTACTGACGGAAATCAATTCCTCGATATCACTAAGGCATGTACTTATTGTTTTGTGTTTGCTCTGATGTTCCTGACTTCTCTCATAGCAAATTCTATTCATGACACAGAATGTGCTTACATGAGAATCTGATTGCATCAGTTATGCGCTCTTGAAGGTCATCGCAGCATATCTGGAATATCACATGTATCTGACACTCGATGTTGAAATGAAGACCATGTTAGCAGCCAGAGAAGAGTGCCTCCTCAAGTTCCAGCAACTCCTTGAGGCAGCTACCTGGATACTCTAATGACTTTAAAACTAATATTCCTTACAGAAATACATATCTTTGCAAGGGGAAAACATGTCCAAAAACTGGAACTTCCCAAAGGCGCACCTTGCAAAGCACGCTGCTCAAGACATCCACAATAAAGGCGCAGTTTGCAACTTCAGCACACGCCCAAATGAAAAGCAACATGGCCCAATCAGACAAGCATATTTATGACAAACTAATTGAAGAGATGCGTCCAAACAGGTGTGTAGTATGTTAGCCTTGATCCTGGGTTGTCAATTCAGAGGCCTCAAATGACTGACGCATTCATTGTACACCATTAGCTTGTAAAATTGGACCAAAAGACCGTTGTCTGTGAGCTGATCCACAGCTATATTCAATATATGGATGCACAACTACTCCAAATGTTGCATGAGTTCAGGTTTGAAGATGAACACGATTTGGATTTTCAGCCAGTCATGGACCATATCTACCTTGGTTCCCCACAGAAGCCGACAACATTCGCTGAGGTAGAACAGGGGACGTTGGATTTAGCTTTCCACAACTTCCATCAAAAGTTTACAGCATTTATCAACACGTTCGCTCGTACCCATGAGATCCCGCTACCAAACGACATTGAGTGGTTCATTCCTGATGCACGAGACAAGGTGTGCTCCCATTGGAAACAATTCCATCATGCTGAATATTGCCTTTACTTCTCATGACAGATTGAAATGCTGGCGATGGACCACTTGCGATGCAACCCAAGCTTCCATGGCAACCAACGGTACGATTGCCTACTCATCCGCACCCACAACAGGCACAGCAACACAAAGTACATATTCGCTCGCCTTTGGATGATGTTCCGATACACTCTTAACCATGATCACGCCCCCCTGGACCTCACACTTGTGCAACCCATGGATGCTCCTACAGGCGGTTCGCATATGTTGGATCACAATCTTGGTTTTACTCGTGTACAGGCTCATCCTCCACTGCAGTCCAAGTTCATTTCCCTTCAATCTGTTGTCCATGGGGCCCTTCTGGTACCAGACTTCAAACAGACGGGTGACTATTTCCTTGTCAAATATTGTATGTAGATGGTGACTGGTTTTTGCGAGCTCAGCAACTCAGCAACTCCAGATCTTGATGTGCTGCCTGTCAATGGACTGTTCTTGTTATGTACATTTGCATTTCATTATACATCAGATTTTCATGGTTGGGCATAGATTGGCTGGACCTCAGAATCAATGGCATCAAGCCTGCATGTCGACAGGCTTCAATCTACGATAACATCTCGAGATTCGAATGTCAAATTTCAGTTTTCTAGATAGCTCAGATAGTAGGAGTGAGTATCACCTATCATTTGTACGTATAATTCCTGCTGTTATTCAAACTAATTACAATCTTCCAGGAAACATGGATGATGCATGCATCAGTGATTTCTCAATTCATCATTGATTATTACACCATCTCACAATCCTTTTTACATCTTCCAGCCTAGCTGATTTTTTTTAGACACACTGAAGGTAAGTTTTCAAGTGGCGGCATAATTCAAAGGTATTTAAAAGTGTATCTGCTTTGGAATCCAAGGTTAGCATCTTTTCTTCACATCACCCTTGACTGAGATGCCTCCTTGAGCAGATCACCGTCCTTGGCCTAACGGCGCTATTGCTGATTCAGACGATGAGTTCAACATGGCAGACATCAACAACCAAGTTGGAGGGTCTGACGACGACAGTGACAGCGACTCTGACGCTGTGTGTTCAGTTCCTATGCTCTCAGTGATAGGCAATAACGCTATGCAAGAGGACCTTTGCAAGGTTAGTTCATGTTCATGTTCACGTTGATTTTATTAACCAACACTATTCAGGCTTTGGCCAAGTTGCAGAAAGCCTTCGTCAAGCTGTGTGGAAAGTTCAAGACTCTGGAATCACAAGTTGCGGTCCATGACACCTGAGATGCAAAGCGCCGAGGAAAGAATAAGGTAGCTAGCCTTACTGAAACTGAAAGGGCTGTCAAGCTTCAGAACAACTCTATACGCACGCTCGGCCGGAAGTTCTGCATCACCCACTGCTTCTGGGTCAACTTGGGGATTTTTCCTCTGATGATCAACCCAAAAGCGAAGTTGAATTGTGCAGAGTGCTGGCTCTCTCCTCTCGCAATTGAAGATGCAATGAAGGCTGAGTTGTTCGAGAGCGTTCCGACAGAATTACATCCCTTAATGGCTCACAAGAACTTTGAAACTTGGTAAGCTTTGTACCAGATCTCTTGCAACTATTCACGCTAACTCGTCAAAGTTCTGTCATGGTGTCCAGACCAGCTGCTCGGAGACTGTCTTGGACATCAAGACCAATGCTGCTATTATATTTGGGCTCAATGGTGACTTCTTTGTTCGAGGATACTCTCAGTTTGATGAACCTCAATGCCGGGCATTGTTGCTGGGGACAAATGGAAAGTACACCAAATTTGTGCCAATTCTCTTCCCAGATCTGACGGACCTGAGCCCAGAGACATTCTTGCAGGCCGCGGTTTTGGTGAAGGTGTGTAATCCTGTCGCCCTCTTCAGACATATCTCACGAGACGCACAAAAGATCTTGAAGGTTGTGCTATTCGGGAAGGCGTCTCTTTCAGGCACCAATGCCCCAGGACCACAACCCAAAGGTCGCATTTGGGACTTGCGGTTCACAACAGCCAGAATGATCGCTGCAGTGGCTGTATTGGTATGATGATAATGCTCATTTTCTATGTACAAACTGACAAGTTTCCAAGGAAATTTCCGTCCTTTTGGGAGATCCTCAGTTTCAACCAGGCAGTGAAAAGACCGACATACTGTATGGTTCATACCACAATTATTATCGCCAGCAACTTCTCTCTGGGACTTCTTGGGCGAAATCCGTCCTCAAATTCTTCAATGACGCACTCTTTCCAGACAGCTCGAGCGCAGCTCCTGCCTCAGCGAAGCAGACAGCCAATATTGATGATGAGGCTGCTTTGGAGGCCCAGTTTGAGCGCGCGTTTGCAGGTGGAGGTTTGGGTTCATCAGAGCCAGCCCCTGAATCAGTGGTGGCCCCAGTCCCTCCTTCTATTTCCATTTCGGCTCCCCCCAATCCAGCTGTCACTGGAGCAGCTCCAATGGTTCAAGTTGCGCATGTTCTGTCTATCTCATCCCCTGGGCCGCTTGATCCGACTGCCATCCCTGTTGATTTAGCCCCTGATGCTGTTGCTGTTGATGTTTCTCCTGGACCAGTCACATTGGTGGATCCCTCAGCAGCAGATGGTGTGGGTGCGATCGATGCCAGTGTCAATCCCGATGTTGCAGTTGATACTGGGACAGTTCAGCCCCAAGCGAAGGCAAAGGGGAGCACAGGAGCAAAATCAAAGTGTACCAAGGGGAAGGCCAAGGCTTTGGCTCCTGCCATCACCGATGACACCGGCGCTGAGCCCACACCAATCTCTGCCACGACAAGGCGCTCCAGTAGGGTCAAGAACTAGTTTATGGCTTGTCTTCCATACTCATGTATTATCTTGGATAGTATCTGTAGTATTGTTACGCTTACCGTGACAACTGGAGTTAACACAGTTGTAGAGAGCAAAACAAGGAAGAAGCAGTGTTCTGTTTGATAGTCTTCGACTTTAGCGGAGCGAAGTTGAAGATGTCGTACTCAATCCCAAAAGAGGGATCCTCTTGTAACAACACGAAGTCCTAGTTCTTCGCTAAGTGAGGGAATGAGGGACACGAGCGAGAAGAAGGGACTTTGAGCTTGTGGAACTCCAGCTAACGCAGTGTGAATTGTGTAGAACTAGATTAAGTTGTACAAGTACAGGACTCGAATATTTATACGATGCGAGAACTGGCACGGACCATCAGGTCCCATAGGAAAGTTAGTTGTTCCACTAGTCGGAACAAGACGGAAGATAAGGAATTGGAAGGGAAATGGAGTCCCGCTGTCAGGAAGAGCAGAATAGCAGCGAGCGGGAAGAAATGGGTGTCATACTCGGGAAGAGTCGCCGAGTGACAATACAGCATTGTATGGGATAGATCGGAACACATTGGATAGGGATGGTCCCTATCATGAGGAGTGAAAGAGTTCAAGAGCGATGAACAAAAGAAAATAAACGTGCCGGTCACAAAACCGTAACAAGTATCTGATTGATTTCATCACACTGTCAGGATTTTATGTAAGCAACACTCATTGTAACCACTCTCAACCACCATGGTGGGTTCGTACTTTCTCTTCCTCATCCTCTGCTGTCCCTCTTATCTGATAAACTGTACAATCACCCACTGCTACCCCCACCCCCAGTACAGCCAGATATCACACACGACATCAAGATGGCAGAGACTCCAGAGGATCCTCAAACTATCAATGTCCATCTCCAACGCTCCATCTCCACATGCCACTTCCCATGGCAAGATCTCCCATCTGAACACCAATGCAGATGGCGACGTGAACATGGAGACACACATCGATGGCCATGGAGATATGGTGCTCCATTCCCCAAACCACCTCCCTTCCCCTTATCAACCAGATGTCAATGTGGATGACGATACACAGCCTCCGCCAGCAAAACGGGCTTGCAAATTTTCCGATGCTGATCAGGCCTCTATCGCTAATGTGAGTCATGTCCGTGTCATCTCTCGCGCGTGCATACTGATATATTGTCCTTCAAGACTGCATCTCCCCGTCTCGTCACTGGCTCCTCGACTCAGATGAATGAAGAAGCCACCTCTAGTCCCGTCCCACACCACCGACCCCTGTTGGCACAGCTACATTGAGTGTAGCCCAACACCGCTTTTGTCTCTCTACTGTCCGTTCGTTGAGAAAGATGAAAGATGCCATGCCGTTCCTCCATCCCATCGATCCTGTCACCCCGAACATCCCTCATTACCCCAGTATCATCAAGAGTCCCATGGATGTCATGACTGTTGAGCCAAGCTCATGTCTTCCAACCCTCAAAAGCCTGACCCAAATCCCAATAACCCTTGTTATAACAATGCTGATGATTTCGTTTCTGACATTTGCCTGGTATTTTCCAACTGTCTCACCTTCAATGGGTCAGATCATGTCATATCTAAAGCGGGCAAGCACATCAAGTCTGTTTTCGACAGGTAAATCAAGAATTTACCACCACCACAAGTGGTATGTGAGTGTCTATAATTTTCGTGAAACACATACTAACCCTATCCTAGGTCAAACCTCCCGTAAAGATCGCCACTCCACTTCCACCTCCACCTCCAGCACCCATAAAGAAAATGTCCGTGCCACCTACCCCTGCTCAATGCGCGTCCACCTCCATCCCCATGATCCATCACAATGATATTGAGCAAGCATCCACATGTCCAAAGAGAGATCCACCCTCCTCCAAAGGACCTGCAATACGCTGATGCACCAAAGAAGCTACAGAAGGCCAAGGCGATCAAGAATAATGGTATGGCAGAGTAGCTCAAGTTCTGTGTCAAGCGTCTGGCAGAGTTGAATCGGAAACAACATTGGGCTATCACACATCCATTTACAAGCCAATTGGTGAGTTTCACTACCTGGATCTTCTTTCTACCACTAATGCAATATTTTAGATCTGGTCAAGCTGGAGATCCCAACATACTTCAAAATCATCAAAATCCAATGGATTTATCCACCATAAGGGAGAAACTGGAGAATCACAAGTACTCGAACACCTCCAAGGTTTTTGATGATTCCAAGCTGATGATTTGGAATTGCTTCACTTTCAACCCTGCTAGCACACCGGTAAATCAAGTGGGTATTGAGTTACACCGTCTTTTGATGACAAGTGGAAGAATCTGCCCCCGCTACAGGAAGCCAGCGAGAAAGAATATGAGGAGGAGGAAGACAAGGAGGAGGAGGAGGAACGCAAATGTGGGTTTGTCAGTGCGCAAGACGTCACATTTGTGCTTGTGCTGATGTATGGCTGCACACAGGTAGGATTGCAACAATGGAGGCACAGATTAAGTCAATACAAGGTAATCTACTCGCACTGAAGAACCAACCTGGAAAGGAGAAAAAGAAGAAAAAGAAGGAGCCGAAACCCACGGTTGCTTTGACCTCCAAGTCCACTGCCTCTCTTAACGCCAAGGTTGCCAATACTGGGAATGGTGCTGTGAAACGGAAGCCAAAGAAGCAGCTTGCAGATGACAATACATTGTCGTTTGATCAGAAGAAGGACCTCAGTGAGGCAATAGTGAATCTTGATGGCAGAAGTTGGAAAAGGTTATTCAGATTATCCACAAAGGCGTCCCCGAAATTCATGATGTGAGTGAAATTGTTCCATGAAGAGTGCATCTTGTCAGACCGTATTTTCAGAGCACCGAAGAGATCAAAATTGAGATTGCTGCCCGTAAACGTCCTTACTACATTGTACAACTTCGTGCTGTGACCTTTGCGGCAACCTCTCCAGAAACGTGATCATGCAACAGGGAAGGGCACCGGTACTGGTGGCCTCAAATGCAAAAGCATGGACGAGAATGTTGAGGTAGAGAAGATTCGGCAATTGGAAGAGCATATGAAAATCCAGGAAATGCAGCTCTCTTGACTGCCATTCCCATCCCCGACTTGATGATAGTGATCATTCTGGACTTGAGTTCTGACAAAAGCTCAGGGAGCGAGTCGGACTATGTTTCCATTCTTCATGGGCAGATGAGGACTTCTAGCTATGCTCTCTCATAATGACGAGTGTCATCTCTTGATCTTTATAACTTTTTTTTCTTTCGAAGCCCCTGCTTTCATCACTTTCATTTTTTTGCTTGTGCATCAGCATCCGCATTCATACATACAATCAAATTAAAGAACAAGTGTAGTCAGCTAATTCTAGTCAACCAGTTGTGTTTTGTCTAGAGCAAGTGTCATTGTGTGTCATAATAGTATTATAGGGACTTTCGAATTACAAATTAAGACTTAATGCAATGCAATGCCAAACAATGACTAAGCACTTTAAATATTGTTGCCTGCCATTTTCTCTTTTTCCCACTTCCCCTCACTTCTCCCTCAATACTCTTACACTGTCCATTAGTGACAATGTAGCCTCACTCTACCCTTGTCCATTGCGCTTCCTGTGAGCATCCACCGCATCAAGTCTCATCAATTCGCTCATTCCTTTTGCACGCTACCACCTTTCAAGGCCTCACTCATTCCATCGCACCTTTCAAGGCCTCGCTCATTCCATCGCACCTCAACAGGCCTCAGTCGGTCCAGGGAATGACTAGTCTTTCTTTGTAAGTATCAATGTTAACTCGTTTCTTCCAATTGAGTATAATTCTCACACAAATGATTTTCACTCTCCTCCAGTGGCCGAGGCTTCCCTGGTCACCAGCTATTCATATCTGCGTTCATACCTCCCCGCCCCTCCCTCAGAAGAGGTCAACAACTGGTATGCATTCTGAATAGATTATCGAAGCCCCTTCTGACCATTGCTACTGTTTTCAATTCAGATTTCATGGTTACAACAGAGCATGGGTTCATCGGCTATTTGTATCCGCGTTCATACTGTACCTCCCCGCCACTCCTCTGAAGAGGTCAGTGACCGGTAGGCATTCTGACTAGATTATTGAAGCCCCTTCTGACCATTGTTCATCGGTTACTGGTATCTGCGTTCATATCTTGCGCCTCCCTAGAACAAAATCAGCTACCAGGTATGTATACTGAATTGGTTATTATCACTGCAACATTGTCTGATTGTTAGTACTGCTGTCAATTCAGATCTCATGGTTGCAATGCAGGGGGGGAGTGCTTGAAAGGAAGGGGGATTCAATGGGGATAATGGGGGGGTGATTAGAATGTCTTGGTAATTAATTGTGGCTTGGAATGTCTTGGAAGTGTTGAAATGCCTTGGAAGTGTCGGAATAGGGGTGACCATCCTGGTTTGGTTAGCGGGTTTGGAATTGCATTGGAATTGCCTTCTGTTACGCTTACTGCGAGCCGATGCCCTAGCGAAGTTAGTCGCAACCGTACAAGTATGAGAGAGATGAAGTGAGCAGTGATACAACCTTGTACTGCGAGCCAACCGGCCCTGCGAAGTACTGTCCCTTGTGTATAGGAGGTCAAGCACAGACATGCAAGACCAACAAAGAGTCTTGAGGGTACAAGCGCAAGTAAATGCCTTGAAGAGCCGAAAGACGAAGGTCGTGAAATAGAGGCGAAGTCGTAGAGTGGACGAGACTCTAGAGGGTTCCCTCTACCAGTACACCAGTAGACAAGGATAGGATTGCGAGTAAAGGGGCA
>JBBPJL010000071.1:0-36592 GCA_038088675.1 Xanthoconium separans | reverse complement strand
GACACTTGCCCTTGTTGTTGCCGCCCGTCCCGTTGGCGAGGTCCGCGAGCGGGATCTCCTGCACTTCGATCCCGTCCTCGCCGAACGCGATCAGCTGGATAAAAGGGGGCGTCTTGCGCCGCGACGCGGGGCTGGCGCGTGATCCGCGTTGGCGGCACGCGCGCACGGTGATGCTCGTCGGGCAGGAGGACCATACGAGGGTGAGTATCGGGGGGGCTTGTTGGATGACAGCGGGGAGTGGAGCAGGTACGATATGGGTATTCTTTCCCCGCGTGAGCACGTAGACCGACTTTTCGGGAGAGGAGTCGCCGCCCGGGAGCGCTGCTGCGGGTAGGTTGACGAGGGAAGGGACGATCCAGATGCCTTTGCCTTCCTTCAAGGCCATGAAATCGATCGAGGTGCGCGAACGTCTGGAACTGAGGGAGCTTGCGACGCTGAGAGAATCTTTTGAAGGTCCAGTCGAGAGGCCACCGTTGCTTCCGGCGTCGTACATTTCTACTTCCGTGACAGCCGCATCGGCGATCCGTATGAGCCCCGCCTTCTTCTCGAATACGACAAAGATGGACATTTGAGCGCTGTATGTGAGGTGTGGGGTAGCAGAACTGCGGGAGGAATCAGTGGATGTGCCGCGAGTGTGGCCACTGGGTTGTCTCTGTGAAGCATTCTCGGCTGAGGATCGGGAAATGTCCACCAGCTGGTGTGTAAACGTAAGCTGGCGGGGTTGAACTGGTGTGTAGAACTCCTGTCCGCGAACACATGCGTAAGAACATAGAAGACATTGATGAGTGCTCACCTTTACAAAATGAAATGCTCTTTCTCCCTTCGGGGTCTCATATAGGAATATATTATACTTCGTGGCGACCGCAAGGAGTGCCCGTCGACCCTGCCTCCCACCGCCAGGTCCGTGCCCACCCTCGTGCCACAAGGCATACGAAATGACGCTCGAGCTTGCTAGCCGGGAACCAGTACTAGCAAGCGGTACGAAGTCAGTGGCCCACCGCAATGGCAGATCGTCGACGACATCCCATGATGAATCAGCAGAGGGAGTGGTGGTGTTTCGCTTTGCATTCGGAACAGCAAGGTAGGACTCGTAAGACGTCGCGGGTTGCTGTGTACGGGTCGGGGACTCCATGAGGTATTTCAAACCTCGTGCGATACTACTCGCGTGGCGATGTTTCTTTACGGGTGTTTGCTGAATGTTCCAGTCAGAAGCTCGACGAAGATCCACAGGATTTGCACCCTTAAGGCAGAGGTCAGAACACAGCAAGCGTAAAGTCGGGCAGTGTTACAAACTCTTTGAGCGATTGTCCATTTTGCGAGGCTCATAAGACCTGCAAGATTGTACATTCTCAAAGTGCGTAATGGTTCCTGATGTCCACTTGAAGCACACGGTGCGTCTGGATCTGGTCCTACCAACGCGAGGACAACACCCTGCGGAGTTCCTTCTCCGATGTCTTCGTGCTCGAGAATTGACATTTGATACACTCTACAATAAACCGACAAGTAAAGTTGAGAACGGTCGCGTTATTTAGCTAAAGACGACTTACGCTTCTCCTGTCCATATCACACGTGCCTGCGCATCTCCGGGTCCCTTTTGAACGATTCCTGCGTTACCATCACTCGCCCACTCCAAAGGATACATATCTAGGACCGAGAGGCCATTATCTGTACCGATAAGTAACAAACGATCGCGATTAATGGGAAGGATACATCGGATGGGCGACGTGGAATGTGGAAGAAAGCGCGAGCCAAACTGATGGAGTTGTAGGCGGCTAGGTAGAAGCGTTTCGACGGCCGTCCCTTGTAAGTCGTGCTGCGACTGAGAAAGAAGATCGGTTGCCGATGGAGAAACAACGGATTCGGTGTGAGTGAGTCCCTGATCGGACAGGGAAGAAGAAATGGGGAGATCAGGAAGAGAAGTCTCTGTACGAATACGCAATGGGGCTGGTGCGACGCGACTCGGGTCCCTTTGGGATCCCTCGGGGATACTCTGATCATCTACTTGGATATTCTGTCCCTTTTGTTCAGAGACAGAACCGCGATGTCAACATATTCACTTACGGGTACTTGTTCCTGATTGCCACCCCAGCCACGGGCACGACGGCTTGCCAATTGTGCTGGACTGAGGTCGGCATATCGCTCTGCCGCCCTGGACTCGTGTCAGGATCACGCCATAGCCATTGATCAAACTACACCACCTTTTCTCGATCCATCCTCTCCACCGACCAAATCTACATGCATGTTTTTTTAGGTCAATCAATACCTGTTGCCCTACGTTGCACGCACCGCGAGTTGGGGCTGTGCTGGGCAGCGAGATCGTCATAGGTTGGCAAGTCGCCATCGCCTTGTTGGTCTTGCTCGGCGCCCTGTGTATAATCTTCAAACGACTCGTACGAGTTGAGAGGCATCGTGGACAGAAGGTTACATTGTATTCGACATCGACCGCTCTTGATGCCTATACAGACACCGCCCTTCTCACGTGATCTTATAAGTAGTATCCAGTCTCAGTTCCGAACAAGGTTACCTCCATCATGATTAGTGTTTGACCACCAATCACTATCTTATCGACGCCAAATTACTGCTTGGCAAGGGCCTGAAATCCTGGGGCTATTCATTCATTGGCGGGTTGAGATCCGTGTTTTCGTCATTTTTTCTTGTCCCCGTGGCGTCTGGGCACCTTTTTTTTTTGCACTAACGACGTGATTCCAGATCATATCTTCCCAGTTGGGCATGCACAGGGTCCTTCCAATCAGTGCGTGAAGCCCCCGACAACTTCGGTGGAGTGGCCGGAGTCACTTCTTGCCAATCGTTGCCGTATGGTCGTGAGTTGTGACAGAACATGTTTGCTTTTCTGATTAAAGTCTCCGTACTTTTGCCTTTTTTTTGAGGGGGGACTAGTGTTATCACACTGCCTCTGTCCATATCCGGTCAAGCTGCCAGTGTGTACTCACACTCCATGACCATTAGATGTCCTTTCACGACGCGTTCTCGAGATTTGAAAGCATCAGGTGGGCTGCTATGGAGATGAAGATAGATATCTCTCTCAAGCACATCTCAATTCATTTATGTCTCAATATGAAGCCTCACCTCCATGGAACCGTGCTTACGGACCCCCCGTATCCACGTTTCTGATCCACCCTACTCGGCATCGTTTCGCGCCGATCTAAGCACCAGGTTGGAGTGCTATTCTTTACCCACCGTAACGAAGCTGTGTCATACGCAAGGGTCTGGAACTTAAAAGGCCTAATTCACAGTGAATGTTTCAAGTCAAAATATTGCTCCTGCCTCCCCCATTCGCTTTTGTGACCTCGCCGACTAACAATGCAACATAACTGGTATGAAACTTCAGGAAAAAATGACGAAGGTTCCCTCTCTGATCCCTGTACTTGAACAGGTATTCCTTTTGCCCAGATTGCCAGGAGAGCTTCGGTTCGCACCACTGCAGGAGCGTAACTGTCAATTCTGATGCCTCCATCGGCATCCAGTCGATGCTTACCAAGTCCGTCTGGACGGTTTCGCGTGTTCCATCCTTCTGACGGACCCGTTAGTTCAGGTTTTCTTGCGGAGACGCAAGAATGGTTTTCTGCGCCGATCACTGGGTACAGCGATCGCGAGGGTTCGCTGACCGTTCCATCGGCCCCTTCATCCATCGCTGAGTCAGTACACTTGTTGTCAAAATGCTCTTTCATTCATATATCTACTATTCTTAGACATTCTGACCGCATGGCGCATGCGTTGTCGCCTCGGATCGCGTCGGATCGCACACCCCCCGACCTTCTTCCATACTGCGAACCCTCCGTTGACGCCCATGAGTGTCTCTGGAGGTCCGCTGTGGCCGTTTCTCATGCGTCTGCGCCGCAAGCGCCACAGAGGGACGAAGCAAGTTTAGGTCCCACACCACTGAATAGAAGCCAAGTCCCGTCCGGACAGCAGGCATACATAACCTGTTTGCAGTCACAGTCACTGAATGATGACGACCATGCTGTACAAGCGCCTGCACAGCAGGTCGGTTTCTACGATGCGTACTATCACGTTCGTCATCCAGTGCCCGCTTGGTCATATGGCACACCTCCCCTCCCAGAGGTTGGCACTTGTTCAGCAGGTCCGAGCCAGGCTCATGCTGCAGGATTAGAAGGCGATGTCGGTCCCTGGACCGCGGACCCTGTGCCATGGCAGGATCCATCACCCTCCAATCGCCGTCGACTTCGCCGCCGTCCTCATTCTCACACGAAGCATGCGGTCTGTGACAAGTGCAAAAAGTCGATGCTTAGACGATCACTCGAGAGACATATCAGGGAGGTCCACGACCACATCAAGAGACCGCATCCGAGATTTCGCCTTGCTGCCAGGCCCAGATCCTAGCGCCTGGATCCTTTTCGATGACATGTTTGATTCATATGTGTTATGTATGTTCCGGGCGAGCTGGCTCGTCGCCCGCGCCCGCTGCTTCTAGTGCTTATCTATGGAACGTGTATCCTATTTCTGAGCATGTACAATCAAATTTGTACGTCTTTTGTCCTAAATTAAGAGCCAATGTTTCGTGTTTTTCGCGTGTTCAAAGCGAATCACAGATCGACGGTAGCGACATGCGGAAATCGGCTGCAACGTGATAGGTCTTTTACATATGTACAAGCAGTTAGAGATGAGTAAGAAAATCGTTCAATATTCAAGAAAATGCGAGGCCAGTCCAGGTGGCTACCGCACCAAAGACCACGCCTCCTGCGACCGCTGTTAATTTTCCGCCGGTCCCCTTGACCCTCGTACTCCTCTTCTCTTCCTCGAGGAACTTTTCCGCGAGGAGATTGATCGCCTCCTCTTCTGTGCCAACCACGACCCATTTGTTATTTTCCTCGCCGCTCGAAAGGACGCGGACATGAAACCCAAATTTCTCCGCCTCGCGCTGGACGTTGTCCAGATCCGCGCGTGGAAGAGAGACCAACGTAGCGGGTGCCATGCTAGAAGACCGACCGAGCTGCTGTAAAAACAAGGATCGCTGCTCGAGGCTCATCGAGCGACTGAGCGGTCTCGTTTGGGGGACGTTGACATCGGGGAGCAAATAAACGGTCTCGTTCATGCTTAGGACCGATCCACCGATGCCTTGGTCTGTGACCGGCTCGGTGGTCGCCTGACTGGCCGTAGGCGTAGACAGCGTGCAAGGCATGCGACGAGAGAGTGATGTGACTGAGCGGTCAGACAGAACCTCTGTCTTGACTTGCACGGTTTCTTCCTTGCACGCGCCGACCGGATTTGCATCGTCGAGCGTCCTGCGCCACTCCAACACGTGTGCCACCCTATCCTGCGGTGACACGACGTCGCTGATCAAGCCGGGCTGGAGGAGCTGCTCCACCAGGTGGGTGTCGGTCGGACTGAGGGAGGCAAGGGTCTGCTCTGGAACTAAGGCGAACCGCACGGAAAGCCGCCGCCGCTGCTTATCGGTAGTGCGTGGCATGGACGGACGTCTGTTCTCCTCTGTCGGGCTGACGATGTGGAGGGAGGAGAGCTCTTCAGAGATCATGTCGTCCTCGGCGTGCGCGATCTGCGCTGCCCTGGAAGCGGGTTTCGTGGCCGAAGGAGATGTGGGGCTTGGGTCGGACGCGTCGACGTAGGGACAACCAGAGCGAGGGTGCCCTGCGCGTGGACGGTGGCATTTTGTACAGTGGGGTGTGCGACGTGTGCTCGCGCTGGGTGGCGTTATGAGACCATTTGAAGCACTACTCACGCGTGATTTGGCGGGTGTTGATGGAACAGAAGAACGGGTTAGCGGCGGCGGGGCCATGACGGGTCAAGAAATGAGAATGTGTGTGGCAGTGTCGCGATCTCTCACTTGGCAGGTGCTGGGAATAAGCGAAGGACCACGAACTTGTCATGAGGCCTAAACCATCATTGACCAGGGTCTGCCATGAATTCTACTTATCTTCGCGGGAACAAGATGATCTTGATTGTGTTCCCAGTTCATAGAAACGTGGCACAGACCGCGAACCGTCCAGAGTCGAAATAGCAGTTGAGATCACGGCTCCTACTATGCAGCTACGTACCTCAGTTCATGGTGCGATAGAGTATTCGATGATTCTGGCAGATCAGGTCTCCGAACTTGATCGCCAACTAAAACTACCACAGGATCGTTCATTAGGAAAATAGTTAGCTATTGGTTCTGACATCTCGATCTCGATCCCCACTAATTGGAAAAAATCCTAAAGCATCGTCTCTGACAGGTCGAGGAGTTTGGCAGTCGCATATCAACGCAATTCTGCTGTCAAAGATGGAACTGAAAACGAGGCCCGATTAATATGGAGACTGCCGGCAAGCAATGTGCGCGAAATACACACCTCAAACCAACCACGATGCCGGGGGACATTCTAAACACTAACTCAATGCTCGTAATGGAAACTCGTTAAGTTTGTCATTGTTGATTGAGAAGACTTGTTCGACCCTTGCTTGTGAGTCTTGGATCTGCGCGTGTAGATCAATGTTGATATAGATAGCGGCCAGCGACTGGACACACAATCGATTCACACAAATATGTACTATCAAGTCAAATGGGAGAAAAATAGGACAACAAGTACGAAACAGTCACCTCGTTAAACCCGCGCCACGGCACCCGCCACACCTGACATCCCTATGCCATGTGCAGTCACGAGTCTCGTTCGGGAGTGCGACTCCTCACGCGAATGTCTCCGCGTTCTCTGTTCCGATGCGAGGGTGACCGCGAACGCTGCAGCAGGCCTCGCGTTCGGTCCGAGTCTCTTCCAGGTGGTTCTCGAGGATTCCTCTGCCTATCTTGCGACGACCCTTGCTCCCCCAAGCTCTTCAACAGCTCTTCCACTCCCTTCATGCCCTCTGATTTTGTTTTTACCTTCCGCATCTTCCGCTCTCGCTTCCGTTCTTTCCTCGCACGACGTTCTTCTGGCGTCTCGTCTTTGTGTTTTTCCTTTTTGGATTTCTTTGACTTTTTGAGTGCTTTCATTTCCCTGCGTTGGGCCAACAGGTAATCTCTCATGGGATCTTCGGGGTCGATCGAGAACGCAGACGATGCGTCCGAATCAGAAGCGGGGGCCTCGTCTGAACAATACCCGTATTAGCAGACCGGAGTCAGATAGAAGACCGTAGCGTACCAATAATCACATCAGGTTTTGCATTTAGACTCTGTTCCTCTGGTTCCACCCATTCGCCGTCCTCACCCTTCACTTTAGCTTGCTTGTAGTTCTTCACATGATCGACACGCAATGTTCTCCCAAGAACCGTGGCGCCGTTGAAGTTGTCGACCGCCAAGATTGTGGATCTCTGGTCCTCGTACATAAGGAACCCGAACCCTCTCGTTTTCCCCGATGTTTTGTCTCGTGGTAAATTAACGTCCATGACTTCCCCGTACCTTGCAAAGTTGAAACCATGTATGGTGAACAAGGGTGAACTTTTGGCTTACTGAGAAAAGATGGTAATCACATCGCCTTCGGTGAGGTCAAGGTGAAGACCCCCGACAAAGATGTAGGCAGAATCTACGGAACCCGTCAGCAACCATTATATCGGAACTTGTCTGTAGCCTCACCCTTGTATTCGCCATGCCATGAAGCGGAAGCACCTAGTTCCAACTCGCGTTCATTGATCTTGTTGATTTCTCGCACAACACTAATTAATGGCCAGTGATTAGTCCCAACACGAGTCGGTGTCGAACCGACCTACTTCATGTTGTCCAACACAAAGTACAAGTTCCGAGTTTCTCACGCTACCTCTAGTAAAAAACTCGCTGATAATCTTCAGCAAACATATCAAAGATGGCTTCCTTCTCTCTACCACCAATCCACGATAATCCAGATGGAGGTTGGGGTCCCTCTCCATCAAACATCCCGGAACAGTTCAAGTTCAAGGATATCCCATATGCACCATACTCGAAATCTGACAAGCTCGGCCGATTTGCAGACTGGAACGACACCACGAACGAGGGCCGCCAGCCCGCTGTTGGCCTTCCAAACACCCGCGATGCGCGTGGTATGGCGGGCAGAACGAAGAGGGAAGGCGCTCAGGCCTTTGGCAGTGGCACCGCGAGTGCCTTTGCGTACTTCCATGTCGAAGATGAGTCTAGCTTTTCCTTGGTCGACAACAAGACTGCGCCGCCTCGTCGCGGTGGATTTACTAGAGGAAGAGGATCTGCACGCGGAACCGGTCCTTTTTCTGCAAGAGGGTCTCAAAGAGGTGCTCGCGGCGGTGTCACAAGTGGGCGGGGTGGGACACAACGTGGTGGTCGGAGAGGGTGGAGAGACTGGGAGAAGGTACGTTACTTTACTTTGATTCATGCCGCTAATATGATGTACTATTTTGCAGACAAATCGTACTCGGGAATCCTCTGTTGCCATTTCACCTCAGTGGACGATGCTAGAAGAGATCGAGTTCCACCGCCTGTCCAAGCTCAAATTAGATGTGGACGATGGCGAAGACATGTCAGTGAGCTATCGTACATTTGCTCGCTGGTTATTGAATCCTCTCGCACGAAAGCGACACCTACGGACGCGTATTTGCCTATGACAAAACTTATGACCGTGTCACGACCAAAACTGAGCGACCACTTCAGCTGGTGGATCGCATAAAATACAATACTACTACATCCGACGACCCAGTCATCCAACAGGCAAGTATATGTTCACTATTCGGTCGGCAATCTTTGAACCCCATCATAAAGCTGGTAGCCAAAAATACAGCAACGGTCTACGCTACCGATGTCATCCTTTCTGTGCTCATGTGTGCTCCTCGATCAGTGTATCCTTGGGACATTGTCATTCTTCGCGAGGGAAATACCCTATTCTTCGACAAACGCGACGGCGGCCCGTTCGACACTGTCACTGTCAATGAAAATGCATCTGACCCTCCCCAGGATCCAACACCTCCCAACCCCAACAACCCATCCGACAAAACAGCCGTCCTCGAAGCTCCGTCGATCAACTCTGCTACATCGCTCTCGCTGGAGGCGACCTACATCAACCAAAACTTTGGGTTCCAGTCTGTACAAGAAAACGTGACCGCAGACTTTAGTCACCCCAACCCCTTTTATGGTCCGGAAGAAACGGAACCTTTGGCGTCGTGTGGCTATCGCTACCGTGTCTTTGATCTCGGCGTGACAGAGGATGAGGATCTCAAAATTTGCGTACGCACTGAAGTCGATGCATATGTCGCTGGTACTGGGAACCCAGCCGACGGCCATGGCCTTGTGACGATTCGAGCTCTGAACGAGTTTGACCCCCGCGCTCAGGGCGCAGGTGGAGCGCAGGATTGGCGGTCCAAGCTGGACTCGCAGCGGGGTGCTGTCGTTGCGACGGAGATGAAAAACAACAGTTGCAAATTGGCAAAGTGGACGGTCCAGAGTATATTGGCAGGCGCCGATCTCATGAAGATCGGGTGCGTGTCTTTCATGTTTGTCGTGTTCAATGGACCAGCACTTTAGCTGACCGTCCGATGCAGATACATCTCGCGTGTCAATCCCAAGGACAACACTCGACATGTCATACTGAGCACTGCTTCAATGCGTCCCACGGACTTTGCTAGCCAGTTGAACGTGTCGGTCTCCAACGGTTGGGGGATCATCAGAACCATCACAGATCTATGCATGAAGATGCCCGAGGGCAAGTATGTACTCGTTAAAGATCCCAACAAGGTAGTGTGGATTATTCAGTGTGAATCTAGGGTACTGATGTGCGTGCCAGTCCGTGATACGACTGTACTCTGTCCCTATGACGGCTTTCGTGACAGAAGATTCGGAGGGTGAAGCCTTTGATGGTGAAGAGCCGGAGTTGGCGACTTGACAGTTCCGACGGTAGTCCGGCGCTGCCGAAGTAATGTGATGTGGTGGAAGCACCGAGAACTGATATGAGTAACGCAAATTATAAAGGAATGGTAGTTCAATCTCTGTCATCTGACGTGTAAAAGGATCTCAACAGCAACCTCGATGTTTGGGCTAATAATGTTGCATTAATTGGGTCAAGGGTTTCAACGAGATGATCGCGTACGCACGTTCGTTGAAGTGCCCTGGTAATCAGCTCGCGTGATACATCAGGGAACATCGCGGCAACTTGGGAAATCTCGGCTTCACTCGGTGTACGTATTCTTGCAGGATCGTCGGTCCGACCCCTCAACTCGTTCATCCACTCGCGTACTACATTGCCCGCTTCTCCCTGAGCCTGAGAAGGCGCACTATCTCTCCGAGTCGTCGGTGCAGGAGGTCGAGCGGTAGTGATGACTTCATCATTGACCGGTTCTTCCTGCCGATCGGGACGGGCACGGTTGAGGCGACGTGGTGCACGCGTAGACCCGATCAAGGGTAATAAGAAACGTGTCGAGAACCGGATGACGGCCGGAGAAACACGCCAAGTCTTTATGTTGATCAACTCCGAGCGGTATATGAAACCGACCAGGGACCCAATGCATGCGGATGCCAGCGAACCCGGGATATGACCTAATGCAAGCTTTTGACCATCAAAAGCGGAACGCGGAACGGCGCGAAAGATGAGACTCACTTGAGACGCTAATATGTATGTGAATGACTTGTTACTCAACGGAACGCCGAAGATTCGAAAATGGTATGCGGGAGGAACTAATCTGTACCACTGGTACAATACGCTGAACACCAATGCCGTTGGCCCAGGAGGGATATAACTGATTCCGATACGATGAAGTAAAATGAGCGAAGAAAATTCGAATATGGTCGACATCAATGCGGAGACAATGGCGAAAGACTGGTAAATGAAATTATGGTCAATGCCGAGGATTTTGGTTTCGACATGGCACTTACTGCAAACTTGACACTTCCAAATTGACGTTCTATGTTGATTCCGGCGTTATATAGGAGGAGTTCGGTGAGTAGTAGGTCGCTTGAACTACCACAAGCGATATGATGAGTGGCGAGGCGCCAATACTGCATAAAGGGCGTCACTGTTTCAGGCTCAGTAGCCCCTCAGATTTGGATTGAACACGTCATTACCTGATGATTACGCGAGATATGTGGAACGAGCTAGGAGATGACTGTCAGAGGGGGCCTGGCTGTTTGGTAGAAAATTCTAGACCTGGAGGTGAAGATAGTGTTTGACATCGAATATCCCGCAAACAATGGATGTTATGGCGTATCCCATCATAAGTCCTGAACCCCACACCCTATAAATGAGTAGGACTAGCAGATGGAAGCGAAAACGGAACCTTTCGTGACTGAAGCATGCTCGAACGACATCACGAGTGTTCCGATATCTTAGCTTTGCAGGAACCAAAAACCGTCAAGGACGTAAATCTAGATGCACCAAAAAAAATTGCCTGTGGCTTGAATGATAGTGAATGTGCACCAAGCAAGTGTCAGACAAAGTGGACAGAGCTAGCACAAAGAATTGGAGCGTTGTGTGGCTGTGGTGAACGCATCTTCACACGGTCCTGGTCAGAGCGTAAGCCAATTAACCGACGTTCACTTGAAGGCAAGTACTTCACCCGATAAATACATGACCCGTATTTACCACGGACCAGGCCCAAAACCAAATGTGTTGATATTAACCTTCTTCTTAGGCCCCACCTTACGCCCAACGATTCCATGTGTCCGGGATTGAAAAAAACGCTAGGTAGTTTGCGGTCCCATCCCCATTGTTCACGCGATCCTCGTGTCTCTAGCCTTCCCTGACTCCAGCGTGTTCTTTTTTCACCTCGAACAAGGTTGAGTTGCTCCCCTCTGGAGCATAACAATTACGACTACCCCTGGCTCATATCCCCAATTGCTAACCAACTCATGTGCCCCATTCCCCACGGTATGCTTCTCAAGAGCTTTATGCCCTGAATGCACTCTTATCATAAGCTTCGACAAATTAATATCTTATTTGGGGGTACGTCGGCTCTATGCAGGTTTGAGTTCTTGTCCGACAGCCCGCACAAACCGGCGGGTGGATCAGCCTGAAGTTTCCCGTCTTAGTATTACGTATCTCAAACTTGTCAACTGACTACATACCGATAAGTCTTGCTTGGTACCTCGACCGCTCACTTTGACACAACTCCAGGTACCTTCATCCTGGTAGAACATAATATCCTAGGCAAATTCGCGACCGCTCTATTGGTAAGGTCGTTAGCACACCCATATGGTGCCTTCGCGCCATCGTTTATGCGTTTTACCAACCGAGCGTCTACGTATTTTCCTTGGTTCTCGCATGGCCAATCCGTTTCCGGCGCCTGTGCAGATACACAGCTACATCAATACGTTCACACGCTATCCTCCGCCGAGGTACTCCAGAACCACTCTGAGCGCTCCTGATTGGTGACTGTAATTACTCAAACAAACAGCCCAGCATTGCGTCGCGCCCAGGCAGTGCGAAGTGATACGGTCAACTAGCCACACAAGGGAAAAAATTTCGATATGAAACACTGTGTAGCGGCCGACCGATGGCCTGTGTCGATCTCGCAACTTTGTTCCTCGGAGACTAGCGGTGTGCGTGTGTACACAGGTGTACTGTACACCACCCCGTCACTCCACCTCCAACGACACTGGAACCACCCGTACTTGATCTCAACATCTCTACGCGTGGCATGTTCAGCTGACGGTTTACCCCCGAATCTGCCCACGTCGGATCTGATAAACGCGACAAAACTTCCGTCCCGTATATTTTTTTCCCTCTCTCAATGCCCGTCCGCGGAAGCATTCAATTAGGAAAGTCGGGCAGAAAAAGCAGAAGAAAAAGGTACAGTCGTCATGCGAGGAAGCACATGCTCATCGTGGACACGGGAAGAAACGCGGAGCTTCAATCTGTCTTGAATGACTCGGTATCCCGCCCCGCCCAGCTTCGTTTTGGTGCCTGCAAAAGAGAACGAGTAAGTTCAATGTTTCATTTCCTCCCCATCCATACATACTCAGCCATCAAATGAAAAATGAAAAATAAAGATATGTGTACCGCCTTTAGGGAGGACCAATTGCGACACTCTTACGTGTCCTAGCCAATGTTCCGTCCGGTGACTTTTCAAGTCGTGATCTAGGTTTCAGTCCCGCAAAAAGTTTCCGCTACACCGTTTTAGTTGACTCTGAAACCGCTCTTGGTCACAAGGCACCCAGCCTATGAAATGGGTGAGTGGTGTTCATTAGCGTGTAGCTCCACCTCGGGGTCTCGGCTCCTTTGCTACCAGCAACGGGACCATTGCGGCGAAGAAGCGACACGGACACTCAATTGAAAATTGCCAGGTCCCTTGTGGTAGCGAGCGTATTGCCCACAGAAGGCGACCGTCCCCCGCGCATTGGATCTGGGTAAAACAGAGCCCGAGGACACTGCACCGAAGTTTGAGGGGAGGAGAAGCTGCAAACCAGTGTCAGCGTCTAGACAAGATCTATAACGGCCTTGTCGTGGCACCCTCGTGGTCACGCTGGCACCGAATACTGGCACGGATTTGATCGCTAGCGCTGACTGATCGCATGACCCCAAAGAGCAGGGTTCCAAGTGGTCTTCAACTCAATTCGCGCCGTTAAAGTGCACAATCTAACGTTAATGATACTCGTCGAGACCCCTATCCCGCTCTATTCAACGAACAGCCTTCATTATCCACGAACATTCATCACCCGTGCTGTGCAATCTCCCAAATTTGTCCGAACCAGTGGTACGGACACTTTTGGGTTGGATTGCGACCTGATCGCGAAGGATAACAAGAAGTATGTTGGTGCGATATGAAGATATGTATGCTTAGTTCTCTAGACTCCACGATTCGCGGCCGACCACTTGGCGAATATCGTGAGAGAGGACTACGGAAGGAGGCGATGCTCAGGCGTCAACAAATGCCTCGCTGAGCTGGATAATGATAAAGTTTCCACTGAGCTCAGTGGGGAGGCTTCAGAGTCTCATGCAGCAAGAAAGGAACGGTAACCGCGACAGGGGAGTCGTGCTTTGGCAGCTTGGGCCCATATGGCACACTGTTGATGGGAGACAATCTTGGAGAAGGCAGTGCCATTGCAGTGCAACTACAGGATCGAGTACAACATCTCTGCAATTATTGTAAAGATAACGAGATGGCGGCTGGATGCAACCCCCGCGGACACCCGAGACCGCGATAAGGGGATGCGACTGATGAAGATCGGCGGCGGAGCCATTTCTTGCTGTAAAGGACGACTGTTGCGACCGAAATTGAAATGTTGACGCAGTAGTGAGTTGACTAGCATACTAAGTACTACGCCACTCCGTTAATGAAGGAAGTTGCTCAGCTTAAAGTTAGGTGGCATATGCTGACTCATAATCGCGGAGATTCAATTCCATCACGTGCCGAACCAAGACCACGGTATTGTTCACCATCCTCGACAACCATGAGCACACCCTCAGTCCAAAACTTGGAAGAGGCCGCAACAATCGCATCAGAGTTCATTGCAAGTGAGTAGGTTAATTTATTTGTGCGTGATTGTGCTCATCTTCTGCAGCGCTCGAAAACATACCAAGCGAGGTCCAATACCTGTTGCAAGAGCTTCGTACAAAGGAGACCCAGTCGCAAGGCAAGTTTGCTGCTCCTTCTACCATTTTCCTATCCAATACCTTTCCAGAGCTACAACAAGAAATTGCAAAGGACAGTCACAAATTCATCCGTTATGCGCTCCGCTCCGACTTAGAGGCGACTGGCAAGGATAAATTCTCACCGCCACCACCCACCGAGAAAATAAAGCAGACACAAACAACGCTGTCCAACCTCGCTGATGAAAAGATCGCGCTGGCCGAGAGGATCGTTGAATTATTATCAAGGAAGCGTTCGCGATTGGAGCATGATCTTGGGCGTGTGCTGGTGTTGCAAGGAGAACCGGACCCTGCTGCGGTCGTCGCAGGTGTTGCGCCTCTTATGTCAGCAAGTGTTGGCGGGGCTTCAGCGGGCTCGGGCTATGTCCTGGGTGGAAGGAATCCCGCTGCCCACATCAACGAGAGTCTTCGAAATGCCTTTTCTGGGGCAACGCTCCCTACACCAACTACGGGAAGTATTACAACTACTGGCGGTCGGACGAGTGGTATAGAAGAGAGTGCAAACAAGAGTACGTGGCATCCGTGTTCTGTTTGGTGTATTGCCCTGACGCGTCCGCTTATAGAACGTAAGCTCACTGCAACACAAGGGTCTATAAAGCTACCCTCCCCTGCACCGTCGTCGTACGCTCCACCTTCTGGTCGTGGTCGACGTAAGAAGCGCGGAGTTTCGTCCGAAGTTGATGACATGGACTTCGACTTTGGTGAAGAAACCCAAGCAGTTGAAGAAGGCGAAGGCGACGAGGGAGAGGGAGAGGAAGGCGATGACGGTGACGACAAGGAGCTGTACTGTTTCTGCCAGAGACTCAGCTATGGCGAAATGATTGCTTGCGACAACCCCCACTGTCCCTACCAATGGGTAAGTAATATGCACCGATCGGCTGTGTTCTTTCATTATTACTCCACGGATTACATATACTAACCATGTATGTCCATAGTTCCACCTTCCGTGCGTGAACCTGAAGCAACCGCTTCCGGAACGTTGGTTTTGCGCCGATTGTACAAAGCGCGGTATGGGCGCACCTGCTACTTCGGGCCCTTCCCGCAAAGGACGGAAAAAATAGCTCCGCTCGCTGACAGTTCATCTGCATTGTGCTCACTGCTTCGTGACCAAGCGGGACTGGCTTGTGCTCGTATTTTATCACGATGTCCCTCCCAATCGACCTGATCGGCGCAACTGTCACCTTCGAAAGCATGTCATGGTCTCCGATACATCATCCCCGTTTGATTCATCCTTGGAGATCATCTAGCTTCGGCGTTGCGCCTTTGCTATAAGCTATGCTTCGTCACCAGATATCCCTTGGCACAGCTTTTGATCGCCTTCTAGCCTTCACGCGGGTCACCATGTATCTTAACCCCTATTACTGTACCCCGATCGAGATTCTAACATGGCTGTCGTACTCTGAGGTGTGACTTGGTGGTCAGACTCGGACGCAAAAAAAGGTGTCTCGGAGAATGCAATTTGAAGCATTCCGGAGAGCACAGACTCTCCGCGGGGTTGCATCTCCGTTCTCCAACAGCCCTCAAGGTTGGCGCTATTCTTTTCGTCCGGCGCTGAATGGAAGCATTTTAGAAATCCACAATCGCGGGTCAGAGCCTGGCGGAATTCCCATTTTCGGGCTGGCGTAAAAGTAAAAGAACGCGCGCTGCGGCAATGCAAATTCAAAAGAAAAAAAAGGCTTACTTTGGAGAGGACGATACGCAGAGGGTGCGCCAGCCCCACACAGGGCCTAGACAAGGTCCGGGCAGGCGAGATGCTAGGACGGATTGATTATTCCGGATGCCTAAAAGACCAATTGTGTGTGCCTTGCGCGATGCCAATTGACCGGAGGTACTAGTAGTCTGGTCCGTCCGTCCATGGGCGTATTTGGATATTTTTAAAGAATTAGAAAAAAAAGGTCCCGCCCGCGCTGCAACCGACGTAGAGAATGGAACGGGTCGTAGTAGGCACCGACTTCGAAACATGTGAGGTGGAGCGTATGAGGTGAGCACGACCACGTCATCCTATTCGAATGCTGCGGAGGCCGTTTCCGTCAGCGCTTTGTCAGTACAGTAACTTGAACGTGACCTGCTAGGCTGAGATCGGTAAGCCTACATACAAAGGCTGAGTTTCATTCACTGCATATCGTGGGCCAGAGTCTTTCTAGTGACTGAGTCACTGCACGGGTGTTTTGAAACACAGGGGTCCAGGGACGAACGTGTACGCAATCTTTTTTCGGTTCGTCGTGTGTATATCTTGCTCACCTTGGAAGGTACTCGCGTCCTAGCCTTGTCAGCTCCGCGGTAACGCCTGTCGAGCCCGCCGCGTCGCCCCCCTCTCCAGAGCAAGGAATGCGATGCCGCTTTAATTGCGTGTTGCCATAATCGTCTCCCTCAGGTTCGCCATGGCTGCCAAACAAAAATTGGCGTATCGACGAAAAAGTTCAAGTCACCGGATGCCGTGAACTGAATGTCCTGTCACAGTGAATGTTGTTTGGCATCATGATCCCTCCGCCCCTTGCTATTCTTTGAACTAGCGCATCCATCCTTTTGATGAGTGCAATCGCAAAACAAAGTTGACGAAATTATTTTTAAGATTTGGGTGAGAGCTTTGCGGTAGAGGTACACGATGACGCTTGACGACAGGTGAGAGGATATTAACACAGATATGGAGGTTCGCGAATTCTGTTTTTAATCCACACGTCAGGGATGCAGCCACTCCATGCCCGTCACAGCCATGGTTCTCTACTGTGTCCAAATGTCATTTGACCAAGTTTGTGGCCACCTCGACGACCCTGTTCTATATGTGGACACGACTTTGCGGTCATGTGTCCAAACGTAACCCTGAGCGGGTGTGGCAGGAGGGGTAAGCCACATAGGGTAAAATGGAAAGACGAGAGAATGGGTGACGGCAACCGCAACAAAAAAGCGAGACCGCCACACGCACACGAGGTGACCGCCTTACCCGTTAAAACAAACCACGCACCGGATGCAAGCTATTGTGGGATCCATCCAGGCGTGAGAAGTCGCACGTTTTCTTCAAAATGAGTCGCAGGGCGGGCTGGAAGGCGCGCGCTTGCAAAACAACAGATAAAAAAAGGTATCAAGAATTGGGAAAAAATTGTCAAGTCTGCAATGAGACTGTGCGTATGTCTGCCCGATGGAGGACCCGCGAAAGGGCGGGGGGTTCCAGCGGGCAAAGGGTATACCGGAGAAGCATGTGGGGAGCGTCGATATGAAACACTTTTCTAATCAAATACGTCAGTACATACAGCTTGCTTGACATGGAATGAAGACTGCCAGGGGTGGAAAACAATGTCTAACGTGGTCAGCGCCGGGCGAATAATCGAGATCCCGAACGGAGAGATGGGTATGACGGGCAGGTGACCTCATACGAACACCACGTTGAATTCTGAAATCAGCCTAGGACAACGTCAGACTGTGGGCACGCGACGCAAAGAACCTACAAGCTTGAGTTCCTTGTAACCCTAGCAGAACCACGTCGGTGAATTGAATAACTTCCGTTTATCGCATCGATACTGGGGCAAGTATGACACGGCGACACGGTGGATAGTTCATGCCGACAAGCCGAAATGACGATTACCGTGGATGCATCCACATTATGCATGCATGGCTCCCGAGGACTTTTCCACTGACTCCACCGGAACCGCAACTGGCGACCAAGTTGAACATTAGCAAAACCGAGATTCCAACTTGAGCAGCAAGCTTGACCACAAGATACGTTTCGGCACACTTTGCCCGCCTTGTGGTAGGGCAGCGTGTGTGGCCTCTGACGCAAGTGGCAGCGGGATTACTCAGTTCTGCAATAACGGCCGCACATGCGCCATGAATAGTACTTGTGTGAATGAAACTGTTCGTCCCTGTAGCGCCGTGCTGTGCAGCATGACCCACAGAAGCCAGGTGTGGCATAAGGATTACCACTCGTGGTGTACCTTCTGACGTCTAGGTGCTTTCCTCGAGGGCCAATCGAAGCTAAGGAAGCATGTATACGGATACGTTTGGGCAGCGGAATCGGAAGTCCCGATGGCGAAGGGGCTTGGCATGCGTTGAGTCTCAAAATGGGATGCCCAGGGGAACGAGCGTTGTTTGCAGGTATTTCACTCCTGCTATCGACCTTCTAAATGTGCTCACCTCCTTGATCCTCTGGGTTGTAGATACCGGGCTTCCTGAGCGGAACAGGCCCCACGGGCCACGGGACTTACCGACAACTGGGTGCGCAGTTGTTGAAATAACCTTCGAGGGAGGGAACGTGGTGCGGAGAACACCCAATCTTGTGTCCTGACGGTCTCAGGCTCCTGGCGGCAAGATAACAACACCGGGAAGGCCCGTTTTCAAATGCATGGCCGTTGATCGATTGACCCGCTGCCTGAGTGACTGGCAAACGTCACTCGCTCCCGTCCACATACTGCTAGGCCATGTGCCATTCATTTCATTGGTAATGTGACCCGTCGAAAATTTATACACTCAAAGGGTAGACGGACAGAGGTGAAGAACCCCTCGGCAAGACGCACTGTCGGATACGACTAAATTGCACATTGTTATCCCCGTCGGTGGTGTGGATGCCAGCTACCGATGATCAGGGTTGATTGAACGATGGTGGTTGGCATTGACCGAGGGCGGTGACAGGGAAGCACGGAGACGTCGACGTCTTCTAATCCCGTGGGTGAGACGACGGCCACATCGCTCACATGGTACGCTTCTTTGCTTGCTATACTGCTGATAATCAGGCATACACTGGCTGATAGGTGAGCGGTGCCGTGCGGTGCCTCGACGGGAGGGTGGACGATGACGGTATGAGAGATCCTCATCCGTTCTATTTCACTGTTGGCGCATGCCCGAGGAAACGGAACACCAAGGGACGGCATCGATCGCTACGGGGAGACACGTGCGAATCACTTTGTCGAGGATGCACGGCGTTTGAGCTGTGGAAGAGGATCCACCACAAGGTCGAGGACCTAGGAGAGAAGCATCGAAGGACAATCCAGGGGAATTAGTGACAGGCCGTATCTCGTCATTTTCATTATAGTATGGCACGGGGATGCGGAGATGGTGAGATGCGTCGAGAATCATGTCCAACCCCCCACGATTTTAAAATGCAAAGGAAGAAAGCAGGTCTTGCTGTACGTAGATACCAAGCCATTTAAATAATAATAATAATAATAATAGAGTCATTATAGGATCACAGGATCAGGAAGCGGAAGTACATATACGGTGGACAATTTTCTAAGGGGGGGGGGAGGGGACAGGTATGAACTGGTGCGACGATGGCAGGCTGTTGTGATACGGTCAGAGGATGAACTTTGTCCAAGCGCGGATGAGAGCAAGTCGCCGAAAGCAGTGAAGGAGTGTGTGAAGAGTTTCATCGCATGGGTACCCGAGTTGGTCGCGATCATTGGCAGTGTATCCTCGGGAAGGACACTCAAGGAGGTAGGAAAGTATCAATGGGTGAAGCTGCAACTGTAACACGGACCACTCAGATCAAAGCACATGGCAAAGATTTAGCATTGGAAGCGGAACAACAGGTGGGAGGGACTACGAATTCTGTATATAGAGAAGAGGTACAGCATGGAAAAAGCAGTTCAAGTAGGGTAAAAATAGACATGGTGGGGGCGGGATGGGATCAAGTAGTACTAGTAGGACTCTGGGGCAAAGAGTCGGACCGCAGAGAGTCTGGGTCGGATCGGTGTGCCGCGTAGTGCGACGAGAGCGCAGTCAGACCGAGAGGAGACCGGCGGAGGGGGATGAAGGGTTGGGCTGTGCCGTGGGTTGTGTTGACGTAACGCGGACACGCTGTTATGTCACCGCGTATTTGGTTGTGTATTTATTTGTATTTTGAGGATCTAAGATGGTTTAGGCGGGATGTTCCGGGGTCCGAGACAGTGGTACGGGTAGAAAGAAAGAGTAGCCGAAATCTGGGAAGGAGATGAGCTCTGACTTTAAAAGGAAATTCCTAGTATGGGAATGGACAGCGTTGTTCTTATAACCACTCTCGATGTTCGTTGGACGGCAAGCCATTTGCTGCGACGCTACGACTATGCAATTCGACGCTTATCCCTCCCCGCCGTCCTTCTCTGACGCTTCTTCTACTCCCCGCACTCCATCTCCAAACCAACCTGACCTGCTCCACCTCCCTCATATCAACCCAAAGCACAACATCCCGATCGGATCTGTCCCCCACATCTTCCAGGAATCCGACCTGATGATCCACACAGACCCCACCTGGTTCCCCTACACAAACCAGCCAAATGCCCTCCTACCCGACCTCTACGACCACGACAACAACGACAGCTACCCACACGATATTTACATCGACGACTCTGCCCACTACACAGAATGGCAGCAGCAACAGCAGCAGCACATCCTTACTGCACACCGTCGCGCCACCTACCCCTACGTCCGCCATGACCTTCCTCAGCAACAGTACTACGAAAACTACCCTGCCTATCCAGACCCCATTTCAGGCAGACCTGAGTCGATCAAGCTCGAGGACACCCCCCTCGTCGTCCCCACCCAGCTCGGTTTCAACGCTCACCCCCTCCAGACGCCCTCTTTCCTCCCCTCTCCCGCTGGTGCTGCCGTCCCCGTCCAGCTCACCGACGACGCAGCCAGCAAGGAGACCCAGTACCTTCGCCGTCGTTGCTTCAACTGTCACACCACAGAACCTCCTTCCTGGCGTCGGTCCACCCTCAATCCCGGAAAAATCGTCTGCAACAAGTGTGGTCTTTATGAGCGCACACATCTCCGTCCTCGCCCCCTTCGTTTCGACGAACTCCGCGCAGGCGGCAAGACACGCAAGGTCACCGCCAACGCCACTGACAAAAAGACCCAAAAATCTTCTCCGATTTCCGCTTCTCTTTCTGTCAAGAACGAGCCCATCGAGTCTGGCCTGACTCGCCGTAACTCGGTTTCGAGCTCTGTTTCGAGCGGTGCCAGCGATTGGGACGATACCAGTAAGTGTCACGTGTTCACGCTCTCTATCTGCGCGCGTTCAAACCTCGCACACAGTTTCCGTCTGCTCCTCCCAGCCTCCTACACCCGGTTCTACGTCCTCCTCTGCATTTTCGTCGCCTGCCGTCTCGACGTTCTCCATTCCTCGTAGTTCACAAAGTCCTCCCGTCGAATCCCACTTACAGGCGCCCATCCGTCTTCCCAATGCTCCACTCACGGACATTGCTTCCCTTCAACACTCACATCCTGCGCCGCGGAAAGCGGCGACTACACCTAATTATTACCCACAACCAACGGTGTACCAGGGTCAGTCGGACAACTTCCGCCGGGCCTCACTGCCTGTGCAACGCAACCCTCAGTTTGCTTCGCCACCCATGCCGTCACAGTCGCCTGCGCCTTTGCAGAGTCTCACGCCAGATGCCCCATTACAAGCTTCTCCACTGCCCCACGCATCGCCTTTGTTACTCTCTTCCCCATCCCTTCTCCTCGATCTCCCTTCCTCATAGTCGACGAGTCGGCTTGTCTTTCTCTTGACCCTATTTATTGTCCTTCTTCGCGTTCGGCCTCTAGTTCCATTCATTATCTTTTTGGTCTTCTACGCGATATCAAGGCTTATTTATTCTCTACGGCTCAAAATGACGACGATTCAACACGGCACGGCCAAAAAAATTCTCAATATTTATCACCCGAGGCCCCACTCTAACTGACCTGTAGCCTCTACGTCGCACCCTCCATAACGATATACATAAGCCAATCTCACATACCCTCCATTCACCATTCCCATGCCTTGTGGGTCGTTGTCGCGATGATAGATACCCCTTACTGACCAGTGTACAACACAACGGCGAGCAGAGAACGAAGGGACTGTACCAATACTATTTGGATTGTTACTTAACTGCACCTTTAGTATACCTTGAATTAGAATTTTGGCATTCATCATCCTCTGAGGCGTTGGACAGAAAATTGCCACAGTGGCGTGAATGTATACACGTTCCCTTCGCCACCCAGGGACCACACCACTTTAGCGAATATCGACATCCCGGAAATATTGTATCCAAGGGCTTCCTTGGCGCGTGTCTCGGCCCTGATACTCCTGTGCTTTTTCCCTGGAATGACGTCTAGTTAAGGTTTGCCCCGTGAACAAAAGGGCTTTCAATATGAGTTTGAACGCCAGCGCCGACGAACACGAGGTGCGCTAGAAGCTCACACATGACTTTGTTTGGAGTCAAGGGGGACCAAATCGCACTGGCCTCCGGCGCACGATTCAACTTCAGACGCGTTTGGCAGATCCGACAACGCCCATGCGTCCAAAGTGAGATGGATCGAACGCAGTGAGGTCTTCCGACCACATTCACAATTTTTTTCATGCCGTGACAGTGTGACTGGTTCACCGGAAGTCGTAATCATCCGGCGACCCGGCGAAAATCGTCCGAGATGCGATCGCCTATGGTTATGTCAACTCCGGCTTTGCGAAAAGATTTGAAACAATATTAATGTGATATCAACCTACACTGTCTAGACCCAAGTACCACTTCTGTGAACAGTTGCAACCTCGCTCGTTAGTTCAGCTATCGGACCATCCATATGGCTGGCTGACAGAATGAGAGAACTCGCAGCAAGATGTGGTATTAAGGTGGCGTTATTTCGGGTAGCCACGGTGCTTCTTTGGTTGCGTTGCTCGTGCCACAGTACGTATATGTACACCAAGGCCAAGGGGATGCTCTTTGGGAAGGATGATACAATCACTGGGCGGTCCTGCTAGGTAAATTTGTTTTTCTTTAAAGAAGTTATGATGTTTCTCTGCGAATGTCATGTCGTCCCCTTTTCTTGTGTGAAACATGCCGGGATTCGAAGCTACGGGACAGGTCCGGGTAGGTCCCGATGTACGCACGGATGACTTGCCAATGGCAGCTCTAACCGGGCATGTGAGTCCCCTGTCCGACACGTATGTCATGGTTTTGGCAACCAACCTACGTTCAAATGGGCATGATCAGGATCTTTGAAAGATGTGGTCTCGGGCATCGAGGTGTTAAACACGCCAAACGCGTTTGTGGATCGTCTTACGACCGGATTCTCCGAAAACACATGGATACGACGAGCCGAACGCACGCACTTTTCGACGCGGCTCCGGTCATGCTGGTACGCCGGCGCGGTCAGTTCGCGTTTGGCACATGTCGCATCCGGGTCGGTTTCTCTCAAGTGTCCCGGTAGGTTCTGTCAAGTTTTGCCCTTGCATTCGCCAGCAGACAGACTCATTGAAAGTGCATCCGAGATGAGTCTGTCTGCTGGCGAATGCAAGGGCGAAACTTGACAGAACCTACCGGGACACTTGAGAGAAACCGACCCGGATGACTTGGGAAGTACTGTCGGCGGTATATCCAGTCCCCCATATGGTCTGATCCAGGAGAGAAATATGTAACCTTGGTTAGATGTCAGCACACCAAACGAAACATGAGATATGGAGTTTGGGAAGCTGATAGGACCCGTATTCCGTGTGAACCGGATGTGATGGCGAGTGGACATGACATTGACATGCAGAGCTTCAATTGTGTGACGACGTGGTGTGACGCTCCTCCACCACGATGGCCAAGTCATCCCAACTATCCCAGCTCAAATCGGCACTCTCACAAGCCGGCGTCGGCAGACCCAATGGCAAGAGAAAAAAGTCTACCCCATTGACTGAACATGCAAAAGTCAAAAAAGCAGCCAGGCTACGCGAGATCCAACAAAAACTCAACCCGTTTGACGTCAAAGTCACCCGGCTCAAACACGATGCCGGTGGTCGAAAAATCAAGGGGGCGATTGGACGTCCAGCGCAGAGCAAGCAGGCTGGGATGCAGCAAGTGAAAACGTCCTCGCTCTCGTCACATGTATGCTGATGGTATGTACACAGAGAGAGAAATCATTGATGAAGGAGATTGAGCAGAGGGGGCACGTTGGCGGCGTCGTCGATCGACGTTTTGGTGAAAATGATCCTTCGATGTCGCTCGAGGAACGTATGCTGGAGCGGTTCACCAGGGAGAGGCAACGCGCCTCCAAGGCGTCCACGTTCAATCTGGAGAACGAGGACGAACTGACGCATTACGGCCAGAGCTTGTCTAAACTGGATGACTATGACGATATCTTGTTACCCGTAGACGACGAAGAGGGTAAGTACTACTTGGCGATCGACGCGCGCGTTTTCATCTTTTCAAAAGGTCAACTTGATCACGACACTGTCAAAAAAGTCCACTTTGGTGGATTCAGCGATGATGACAAGGAAGACGCGGACGAGGTATAACGTGATGACTCGTCGCTTTGTGCAGATCACTCAATCAAACTTTGTGTAGCTTGACCGAAAAAAGTCTAAAGCCGAAGTCATGGCCGAGGTTATCGCCAAGAGCAAAGCACACAAGGTATCCATCCATCTTTCCGTCTGCAAGGATCTACTCACAGGGGCATTGGATGCGTAGATGCGTCGTCAACTGGAGAAAGAAAAAGAGGAGAACATGCGACATGAACTCGATCAAGACTTCGATTCGCTCAGGACGCTGCTCTATGCCCCTGATTCATTATCTCTGGAGAACAATACCTCCGCAAGGCTTCCTGCACCGGCATCTGCTCGCGACGAAGATACCATGGACTATGACAAACAGGTTCGCGAGCTTGCCTTTGACAAACGTGCAAAGCCAAAAGACCGGACAAAAACAGAAGAAGAATTGGCGCTGGAGCAAAAGGAAGAACTCGAAAAGGCGGAAAAACAACGTCGATTGCGCATGTTAGGTGAAGATCCGAACGAGAGCGACGAAGAAGTAACTGGTGGACGGAGAAGGAAACGTTCTCGTGGAGGTGATGACCTCGACGACGATTTCATGGAGGACAAATCGTTTGGTGGTCTTGGCGCTGGTCTTGGTGCGGATAGTGAGGCGTCTGGAGATGAAGGAGGTAGTGGTGTCGAAGATAGTGAAGAAGAGCAGAGTGATGAAGAAGCTGAATTTGATGGTTTCGGAGAAGACTATCAGTCGAGTAGTGACGAAGCGCTTCACCCGGAAGAGGAAGATACCGTTGAAACAGGGACAAAACGAAAAATACGGCGATCATCCGGGACTCTCAGTGCCTCACAGGAGCTACCGTACACGTTCCCTGCGCCAGAGACTCACGACGAATTCCTCGATATCGTTCAAGGCGTTCCTGACTCTGACGTCCCGACGGTCGTGCAAAGGATCCGAACATTGTACCATCATAGCCTTGGTGCTGAAAACAAACTAAAATTGCAGGTGAGATCAAGATGGTGGTCTACATATCTTGAGTCCTGATTTATTTATAGAACCTGACGAGGGTTCTCATTGATCATACACTTCATATAACATCATTACCGTCACCAAGAATGAAGCTGCTATCCGATCTCATTCCACACTTGTTCGCACTCTGCCGGTCGTACCCTGTGGAATCAGCAGAGTATTTCGTGGAGAAGCTTTCTCTCATGCACAAAAATCTCAAACGGGGCTTAGCGACTGGTGCGTTAGAACCAGAAGCCAAGACGTGGCCCGGACTTTCCGAACTTGCCTTCCTTCGGGTGATAGGAGTGATATGGCCGACGAGTGACATGCGTCATCCCGTCATTTCACCCGCTCGCCTACTTATGGGGGCGTATCTCGGGCTGTGCCGAGTCAGGTCATTCGCGGACATCGCCAGGGGAATGTTCTTGTCTTCTCTCTTCCTGCAATATGAAGCTTTGTCAAAGCGTTTTGTTCCAGAGGCTGTAAACTTCGTGATTAATGCCACGTTACACCTTGCACCCCATACATTCGCCAGCGCAAAGTCAATACCTGGCGTCTTCCCATGTCCGGACTTTCGATCCGCATCATGCCAGTCGCTGGCGATTGATAAGGACAAAGCCAATGACCTTCAATCACGGAAGCCTGACCTGGTAGAGATGATCTCGGGAAAACCCACGGAACAATCCAAAATTGATGCTCTCGGACTTGCCCTCGATCTATTGGAACGGTTCGCCGATATGTACAAGCCGCTGGATGGATTCATCGAGCTATTCGAGCCAATCAATCTCGTGCTTTGGGGTTTAGAATGTGAAGAGCTGTCTGAAGATATTCAGGTATGATCTCAGGTTTTCTAAAAATTGCGGCCTTACATGTTGTAGTCACGGATTTCTTCCTTGGGGGACAAGATTACGCGTCTTCTCAAATTTGCCCGCCAGTCCCGGAGACCGCTTCTATTGCAAGCTCATAAACCGATCCCCATTCCGACATACATACCCAAATTTGAAACCAGTTCGTCATCTTACATCCGCCGACAGGACCCGGATCGTGAACGTAACGAGGCGGCCAAGCTTCGGTACCAGCTCAAGCAGGAACGCAAAGGAGCTATTCGCGAGCTACGCAAGGATGCCACATTCATTGCGGCTGTGGAGCAGAAGAAACAAATGGAGAAAGACATGGTATACAAGGAACGCATGAACAAGGCGTTTAGTTCGTTAGAGGGAGAGAGGGCGGAACAGAAGGCAATGGCAAGGGAGAAGGCGAGAGAGAAGCGACGGGCTGGTCGCAAGTAGAGTGTCTCAGATTGCAACGTTGGATTCACGTGTTGCCCTGCAGTGTCCACCGAAATATTAGACCGACATCTAGGCGGTGTCAACGTTTCAACCCTGGCACTGCATGTCCTTCAAGTTGCGACTTGACTCGCTCTGGTAAGGATGTCATATGTACATCCTCAGATGTAAATTGTCGTTTACTATTTTCATGTCTGAATCGGGGATTACTGTAATATTGGCATTCTCAGGCTGAGACGCGTTACAAGACTCCTCGGAGTCGGTGCGTGTTCTAGGCTGTCGACAAACTTGTTGGTCTGCATCCATCACTTCTTCCACTAAGAATGAGCGGCTCCCCATCCAGTTATGTTCCTGCAACTTTCCAGACGCCGGATGGCGAGGGCGCAGTCGCTCCGAAGCACCTTCGCGAGTTCTTGAAATCTCTGCTGGGAAAGCCTGCAGACACGCCGCTCCATGATAGACCAGGCTGGGTTACCATGTTATCCGGCCTCGCTGACCAGGTCTATGGCCATTTTCCCTACTTCACGCCCATTAAACAAGGCACGACCAACGAACGCATCACACTCACCCACCTCTCCCTTGACGTCTTGGATCATGTTTCGCACCAATCACGGCCAATCTGGTATGATACGGAGAATCTAATGAAGAAATTGTTCATAAGACTGCTCGCACTCTGCGTGTCGGCTGAATCCTGGCTCGATGCGAACAACGCTAGCTTGGCGGACGACACGGACCCCACTACTTTGTACTCCAAGGCGACCAACATTCTGGTGCACGTCTTGTGCCAGTCATTTGCCTCTCCATTTCAAAGGGAGACCTCCCAGAGGATCATGGTACATTCACTTGTATGGGAAGTGCTTGGGTTGGCCCAGGGTGAGCAATGTACGTTCTGAAAACGGCATTCTCGTCTCACTCGCGCAGAGATGTTAAGCATGTCGCGGGATGAATTTCCCTTAGATGTTCAGCTCTATTCACTGCCCCATTTGAAGCGAGCACCTTCTAACAGAGCAGAAACGCCCGTAGGATCTTTTTCATTTAGATAACACGCCAAATTCATTCTAAAGCCAATGTAGGTCCCTTCGGATAACGCAGACATCATTAGACTACCAAACAAATCGTTTCTTGTCATCTTCTGCAGCGTCGTCGCGGACATCTCCTCTAGGGTCTTGCAACAGTCGGAGGAAACCCGGTGCTTCACCCTTGATCTCTTGCGACGTTCCGCGCGTATTGTTACTCTGACGTTCAATTGTTCTTTCAGTATCCCACTCTCGGACATCGTGCGGTCACGGTGTCTACTCCGTACTCTTCAGGCTGCGCAGGTCATGCTTCCAATGAGTACAAACTTTCGGGATGCTCTTGGGATCTTGTTCCCTCGCCTTTTGATCCATAAACTGGAAGAAGGTCCCAAGAACCCCTCCCATCCCTCTGTGCAGGCACTTGCTTCCTTTTTGTCGAACGAAGGAGACAGTCGCTTGAGACTGACCCCGTTTCACGCAACTGCTATCCTTGGTATTTTGACAAAAGAGGAATGGGGGGATGCCGGGACCGAACTCAGAGTCCGTATGTTTTATGTGATTGATGCAGAATCGAGATGACTGATCGTACAAGGTTCTGGCGTCCACGTATTTGCGCAAGCACCTCGATCAATTGGACGGTGCAGTTCTGCAGGCTGTACGGGTGTTTTTTGAAGGGAATCGGCTATACCACAATTGGGGAGGGATTGCGGGTGACGTGGAGATGTTGCAAAGTGGAGAACAAGATGTTTTAAATCAGGCGAGCGCCGGCTGGCGTGTTCAAGCCACGCAGGCGCTTCGAACAGTGGTTGATCCACAAGAACTCGGATGGATGAACAATATTATCTTGTCTGATGCCGAATTCGTTGGGCATGGCCTACAAATACTGAATAGGAATAGTTCCCAGAGGTAAGTAAGCGATTTCTTCACGCGTCGTATCAATTAACGGATAAGTGCAGGTCAGCTTTCGTCAGAAAAACTATTGCTGACTACACGTCATCGATCGTGACGCAATTGCCTTTCTGTTCTAGTGACGGCGTTCCGCCAATTCAATTTGTGCTTTCCATGCTCGGAGAACTGCTCACCGGTTCCGCGGAGGAAGCGACGCCCGTGGTCCGCGGCAGTACGTTCCGGGCCATTTCAAGTATCATGAAACACTATGCTGTTGATGTGCTTGCCAACAATTGTACACTTGCGTTAGAATTGGTCCAACGTGGAATTTCCGACAAGGACAGATCTTCAAGGTTATTGGCTGGGTATGTGTTCATTTAAATCTGGCCGTAGGTATACTCATCGATCTCAAGCCAAGCTCTCGCACAGCTCGTTAAGGTATGCGTGAATGATCCAGGAGGTTGGGCGCAGATAGAAGATCTATTTTTCCACCTTGTTCGCTTCCTTTATACGGGGTCCAGGAATGCAGTCAAAGAGACGACATTGATCACGCTTGGGTTGATCGGAACGTAAGTCGGTTGTTATTGAAAACGCTTCACGGATATGACTAATAGCTTCCAGTGATGCTCACCCGCAAGTTCTTGAAGAAGTCGTCTTTCATCTGGTCTCGCACCTCGGCGAACACAACCCAGTGCTGAAGAGTACTGCGTTGGTACAGGTGAGCATATTTTTAAAGTGTTACTAGGTCGAGCTAATATGGATGCCAGCTCATTGAACTGACGAAGCGGTACCAGAAGCCGCCGCTAGGATTCTTGTCACCTTTCCTTCCTCGCATTGCACCATTTGTCATCGCTCGCAAGTGTACGAACCCAGAATTGTTTGCAACAACATGTCAATTCTTGGGTATCTATCCGGACACTTTCTTGTCAATAACGCGTCCGCATGCACTTCCTTATCTCTTTGCCGAACGCGAGATTAGGGTACTTGAAGAAGTTGCAAGCGGATTGGATAAGAAATTGTCTATCCTCTTCTTCGGCGATGCCTCTCAGATTCTCTCCCACGTATTTCGGCTTCAGGGGCCGGGACAAACGAACCAGGCATTAGATTTTATCGTGAAAATAGTTCGAGCAGATGTCGGCGAGACCAACAACGGACGGCCGATAGACACCTGGAGTATCGTCCACAGCAACTTGCTCCCGTTGTTGGCGGACTTGATGGTCGTGCTTGCGAATGAAAACCCTGACGACGCGGCATCTGTAGGTTGCATAATCTCGCAGCAAGGCTACCAGTGACCTCTTTTTGTTTGCTTTCCAGGCGCTTAGTGCACTGAGAAAAGTCGGCCGAATAATGTCTTCGAATCCAGGGAGTCAAGATAACAGCAATGCGGATATGGTCCAGTTGCTCAAGGCGAACTTGCTGGGCATCGTATCCTACATGAGCGAGATGTTGCAAGATATTCGGGGAAAGAAGCCCACAGCCGCCAAAAGGCAGATTATCCGGGCTTTCGGCGCGTTGATCACGCAAGTTCGCGACGCACTTCCGAGCGTGGCAGCACAGGTATATCTATATCGAAGACAAATTCTCGTCGTTCTCATCACTCGTAGGTGATGGCCACGTTCCAGACCATGTCGTTGATCCCGGAGCTCACGGACGTCACGCTCTCCACATGGCTCATATTCCTCAAGAACCTCGCCCCACAAGATGTCGGGCTACATATTGTAGCAACCAGCGCTACCATCGCATCACTATGGCCCTCATTATCCCCGACCGGTCGAGACTCCGCAAAGGAGTGCCTTAGACTCGTCGTGTTTGACGTTGGTGATTTATCCGGGGAACATCTGGATGAAGTGGCCGACTTGAGGAATATCCCTGAGCTGGGGGACATCAACCGAGAGCTCATGCGACGGAGGGCTTCGTGGGATCCCCGAGAGAAGCTACACAAAATTCTTGCACAACTGAACAACGACAGCTATGCCATCACGTTGCATTTCCTTGGGGAGCTGAAAACTTTGATGTCCTTGGATCACCCCGAATTTATCCGCGGTTTAGCATCTGGCGATGCCTTTGATCCTTTAGTCGGAAAGATACAGTCATCTCTGTTTCATATTGCATCGCGCGATGGCGATGACATCGAAGGACTTCGACTGTTGGCCTTCGAATGTATGGGGATACTCGGAGCGGTTGATCCAGATCGTTGCGAAATTGGGTCAGACGACTCACGTATGGTCGTGCGGAGCAATTTTACAGACGAGACGGAAGCCGTCTTGTTTGCGATGCATCTCATCAATGTCCTTGTCGGTACTTTTCGCTCCACCAGCGACATCAAATATCAAGGTCGCCTATCGTATAGCATTCAGGAGCTGCTCCGGTTCTGCGGTTTCACCTCTGCGCTCGTAACACCGAAGGGTACTGTCCCTGTGCCGGTCAAGGTGCGCAACCGGTGGAAAAGTTTACCGAAACACATCCTGGAGACGATCACCCCCATGTTGGAAAGTCGGTTTCAGAACCACGAAAATCCCTCTGACCCACCTGAACGCCCGATTTATCCGCGACAAAATACGTATCGAGAATGGCTCCAGGAGTGGACAACGTACCTCATTTCGAGAGCATCGGGGGCAACGGCCCAAAGGATATTTAGCGTCATGCGACCGGCTCTAAGGAATAAAGATGTTGGAGTGGCGCATCACCTATTGCCACATCTTGTCCTAAACATCCTTTCATCTGGGGAAGAGGATGATGTCCAAGATATACGGGAGGAACTATTGGCTGTGTTAGAGGATCAAGTTGACGAACGCAGCCCTTCGAGCGCAGACAAGAAGTTTCTCAGTGCTCAGGTTTGGTCCTTTCTCCACTGCGTCATCGTGGTCAAAACTGACACGTTGATTAGGTCGTCTTTACACTTCTCGATCATGTTAGTAAGTACGTGCGTATTCTGCGTCAGGACGGTCCAAAGAAAACGGAAAGCAACAAGCGCACGCGAGCAAACGCTGCTGGGTCGCAGAGCGAGGATCATCTTGTTCGAATTGATTCTATGCTGTCCAGTGTTAACCACGACTTGATGGCCAAAGCTGCCCTCCAGTGCAAGGCGTATGCGAGATCTATGATGAATTTCGAACGGCAAATCGTGGCGCTACAAGAAAGCAACACGACCGCATCAACAAAGGAGCTTACTCCCCTCTACGAACGTCTACACGAGATATATGCGCACCTCGACGAACCCGACGGGATGGAAGGCATATCCATGTTCATCCTTTCACCATCTTTGGAATACAAGATCCGACAACACGAGAGCACTGGACAATGGACGGCTGCTCAGAGTTGTTGGGAAGTACGTCTGCAACAGTCTCCCGACAACCTCGAGTTCCATTTGGGTCTTTTGCGTTGCCTGAGAAATTTGGGTCACTATGGTTCGCACTTCACGGGTATTTTTTTACGCTCGACTGAGAACCCTTTCAGATACATTGAGGACACACGTACAGGGTGTGCTTGTTCGAAATCCTGACTGGGAATCCGCGCTAGCCGGCTTTCAGGCTGAAAGTGCCTGGATGATGGGCGCGTGGGACGATCTTCAGCGAATCACGGCCAACAACGAATTGACGTCATCGTACATCATGAAAGCCCGCGTTCTCCTAGCCATGGGGGCAGGCAACGCCAGCGACGTGGCATCCGTATTTTCTAGTGCGCGTGCTGTTTTGGGTGCACCGATCACGGCAGCCGGAGCCACAGGGTATCGTCCGTCGTATGATGCATTGTTGGATCTGCACATGCTTCACGAGACAGAGCTCATTTACGATTCGGTCTCTATGACTGTTCCCCGTTCGCAGAGCCGGCGAGAGAAGATGAGCACGTTGGGTGCTTCCCTCGCTGCTCGGTTTGACGCTACGCTGCCGAATTTTCGTGTCCGCCAAGCCGTTTTGACCATGAGGCGTACGGCGTTTGCACTGAGGTCAGAGAAGAACCATACTCGCAGGTCCCTACGTTGACGGTCGTTTAAACAGCCCTAATACCTCGCCTTTGATCACCAGAGAAATTGGCCAGTCGTGGATTGCGAGCGCCAAGATTGCACGTAAAGCCAAGCAATGGCAGACGGCTTACTCGGCCACGCTTCAAGCGCAACAAAGCAATGCCCGGTTCTACTTTATGGAGAGTGCGAAGCTCGTCAAGGCGACGGGTGAACCGCTGCGCGCACTCCAGGAACTCGAGAATTCAATGCGTTTAAGCGGCCTGATGGAGGATGCGGACACGATCGACTTGACAGCCGACGATGACGCGGAATTCAAACGGATGAGGGCCAAGGCAAGTATTCGTCCTTGATCAAAGTGACTTTGCTTATGCTGTCATAGGCTCTTATTTTGCGGGCGCGTTGGATGAATGAGTCGGATCGCTACGAACCGTCACAGCTCTTGAAAGCGTTCCAGACGGCTTCGAACCAAGGCACAATGACGGAGACTGCACTCTACCATCTCGGAAAATTCCACGACCAAAGCTTCAAGCAGCTTGGTACGGTGGATGACGAGCGGTATGTCAAATGTCTTTTCTCGCAATAAAGGAAAATTGATTGCGGGTGTAGATCCATTCGCATGAATGCGCATACGATCAAAAACTACGCTAAAGCTGTGGGCTTGGGGTCGAAATACGTCTACCAGGCGATACCACGCATGCTTACGCTTTGGTTAGACCTAGGGGAGAATCCGAGAATGGCCACCCATGTGATCTTCTCGAAGATTCAGGGCCATATATATCAAGCAGTGGAAAGTGTTCCAGCATACAAAGTACGTCTTGTTTAAACTGGCACGTAGTTTCCACTGCTGAACTTGTGGTAGTGGTTCACGGCGTTCCCCCAAATCGTGTCAAGGGTGGGGCATACGAACCAAAAAGTGTATCAGGTTTTGGCGACGATCATCGGCAAGGTTATCCGAGAGTACCCACATCAAGCGTTGTGGCTCTTTGCGTCCGTGGTCAAGTCGACCAAGCCCAACCGGGAGGCACGTGGGCGAGCGATACTGGACGCTCTCCGGGTACGTCCTTTTTCTACGCTGCCCCGTCAGTTCCTCTTTATCGCCTACGCCAGAGCGACCCTGCGAACGCTGGAACGGAGCTCCCGATGCTGATCACGCAATCGCGCGCGATGACGGAGGAGTTGCTCAAGTTGTGCAACCACCCGATCGACGACGACCGCAAGACGCTGAGCATGAAACGCGAATTCCCGATGCTGGCTTCGCTGGGCAAGTCGAAGTTGCTCATTCCACTTCAAGAATCGCTCACTGCCAATCTACCGCCTGCGTCTTCTACGACGGAGAATTCGACCCATGTGCCGTTTCCGAGTGCAGCGCCCAGGTTCGAGGGTACGGTCGTCGTGTCAAATTGAAAGAGTGTCATGTTAACGTTGATCGACGTGTTGTAGACTTTGCGGACGACATCGAGATTATGCGTTCGCTTGCGAAGCCGCGCAAGATTACGATTCGCGGGTCAAACGGGCAGACGTACATGTTTCTCGGAAAACCCAAGGACGATCTTCGGAAAGACGCGCGATTAATGGATTTCAACGCCATCATCAACAAATTACTCAAGGCTGATTCGGAGTCTCGAAGGAGACAGCTTCGTACGTTTTTTGGTTTATGAAACGCATTGGATTTGATTGAAATGGATCAGATATCCGGACGTATGGCGTGGTGACACTTAACGAGGAATGTGGTTTTATACAATGGGTTCCAAACACGATTCCTATTCGCCCGGTGTTGATGCGATACTATGAGACGAGACGAATCAAGAGTTGGGTGAGTGTGTGCTTCGTTTGGAGGTGGCGGTAAGTTCGCTGACGCCCAACGACGCCACAAGTCCCCTGAGATGGGAGATGCATTTAAAAAAATCAAGGATGCGACGGACAAGGATGCCGCCGAAGTGTTCGTGTCCAAGGTTTTACCAATGTATGTCTTTTTCTCTTATGAGGGGCAATGACCGAGACCGAGTTGGACGTAGATTCCCTCCCGTGTTTCACGAATGGTTCGTAGAGACGTTTCCTGAGCCGTCTGCGTGGCTTTCCAGTCGCTTGATGTACGGGCGAACGGCAGCGGTGATGTCGATGGTGGGGTTCATCCTCGGGTAAGCTCGTCATTCACTTGTCAATATGGGCGATGATTGCAAACTGACGTGCAGATTGGGAGACCGACATTGCGAAAATATTCTACTCGACACCAACACGGGCGACGTCGTGCATGTCGATTTCAACTGTCTTTTTGACAAGGTACACTTTTTTTTTCTTTCCGTCGCACAGCTTGGTCACGCATCACAGGGCAAAACGCTCGAAGTCCCCGAACGCGTTCCTTTCCGTCTGACGCAAAACCTGATCGACGGATTGGGCGTGACGGGCGTTGAAGGCGTCTTTCGCATGGCGTGTGAGATGACGATGCAACTGTTGAGAGACAACAAGGACTTGTTGATGAGCGTCCTCGACGCGTTCATCCACGACCCGCTCGTCGAATGGGAGGACGAGAAGCGGAAAATGGTGCGTGTACCAGGTCTTGGATGAGTAAATAGAGGAACAATAAACGATGCAGGACCGGGATCGACGTAATGCGGTGAGGTCCTCGACCGACATGCGGCACCTGGCCAAGAATGCACTTCGTCCTATAGAACGAAAGCTGAGGGGGGTGTATTCACCGCCCAACATCAAATCTCGACATCACAGTGGCAGTGGGGGATCCGGGGGTGAAGAGCGAGAGATTTCGACGAGTAATTTAGTGGAGATGTTGATTCAGGAAGCGACGGACCCGGGGAATTTGGTAGGTGCATTCCGGTCCCTTTTCTTTTGCTTTGGTGACTTACGGAGACATTGCAGTCCAAAATGTATCCTGGGTGGGCTGCATGGCATTGATATAGAGATGTTGTATGTCAGGTAGTCACCCGCGAGAATGGCTCAGAGATCACGCGAGGAAACGACACAACGAGTGTATTGAAAGGGAACAAGTCTATGCGAGTATTTAATTTTTTTTCATTGGTTTGGACTGGGTACGTCGGTGCGTCAGAAAGCTGGCATCACATGGATCCAAAAGGGACGTACAAAGGCGAGGGAGTAGATGCCATAGGCGGTACCGACCATGCCAACGGCGTAAATGCTAAAGTAGATGCCTGTAACGGACGGTGCATTGTGAACACGTCGGACTCGTTCGTCAAGTCGAGAGGTGCGTACCTAAGTAAAGCCTTGCTCGTGGTGGACGCAAGTAGATGGGTACGTGGGATGACTGAAACACCTTTTGTTGTTCCAACACGGTGTTGGGGCCTACAGTTCGAACACGATCAAGAGGTGCAAAAAAAAAGCGAACGTGTCTCAACGATGGAACGTACGGTTGACGAGCGAGTCGGTGAACATGGCTGAATGAACTAGAACGGTACAGGTCGGAGTCTGAATGGCCGAGACCGCCCGAACGTGTACATATTATTGATCCATGGCAGACCGTGTTCGCGTGCGCGTACGTTCCCCGTGGCCTCTCCCATTTTGCTCGTCGTTCACGCACGGACCGTCAATAGGGCGTCACGATCCACAGACCGATCATCTATGGGAATACAGCGACGGTATTGAGCCCTGCCGAGAAAGAGCTCGTGCCAGAGGGCCACACGCACCGATGGACGGTCGCTGTCCGGGGTGCTGCGAGCGCGCCAGATGCAGACATCGTCGGAGGCGCAGACGATCTGGGGTATTTTATCAAACGCGT
>JBBPJL010000070.1:0-36656 GCA_038088675.1 Xanthoconium separans | reverse complement strand
AAAACCACTGGTGGATCCGTTTGGGTGGAACGTGACGACCCGCACCTTGCGCTCTCCGAACAAGCTAATGAACTGGTGGCCATGCTAGCTAGCGCTAGCAATGAATGGTCATCGAAGAGTCTTGAATGGCTTGATGCCATAGCCTCCTTTCGTTCAAATCCGGATTCTTTCATTGTTGATTCCCTTCAATCCATAGCAGACCGATGTCTGGATCTGGAGTACAAGAACATTCGCAGCAACTTCCTCTTCATGGTGAACTGCATGCAGCTGGTCACCAAGTGCCAAAGGTGGTTACCTGTTGACATTCTCAATGTCCTTACTAACTTTTCCTTAGCATTCAGTTTCACCGAAAGGCTGCGAAGGCAAATGCTTGCTCCCGACCTGGTGCTAGAAATAGCCAAGAACATGTTGGCCTTCAAAGGATATATCAGAATGATCTCTCCAACAAATTCAAGGCCAAAGTAGGGGAAACTAAATTTCGAGAGTGGCATGCTGCTGGTAGTAAATTCCTGGCTATTGCTGGGGGTGGAACAATCTATGCTCTTGCACTGCTAGCTGGATTGAGGCTGGGTCCCTCTATTACTGCGCTAAAAGGATCAGCACATATGGATTTGGGTAATGTGCTTAGATGTCCTCCCAAAGGTAAGTGTTAAAGCCAACAAGCTTTGAAATATTGTTAATGAGAATTTTAGATAGCCATCTCAGAAATCTGGTTGAGCAACACATTGTACCCACAATTGCCGCCATGCAAGAGCATTGTCCCCTTAGCATGAATACCATGTTTGACAAGGATGTCATGCATGTGTACTCACATGCTCAATTTCAAGAATTCAACTGTGCCAATCTTTCTGTCTCAGATTGCTTTTTTGATTCCATCAATTTTAAGTAAGTTTTTCAACCATATATCTAATTATCATTTTGAACTAATACCCACAGCACCTTCTCCCTTATTGCTAGGGATAAGAGGCTATGGAGTCCATGTAGTCAATTTTCCACTGAGATTGAACCAGTTGCCATTCAGCAGCTGGTATTCCTTGAGCTTCAAACTCCAGAGGACTATCAAAGATGCTATTCACCAGCTCTCTCTGATTCATTTTCAGATTGTTCTTTAGCCTTTTCCCAGAAATCCAACCATGAATTGATCAATGCCATTGATCCAAGTTATCACTTGATCACAACATCTTTCAATCCCACACTACCATTTAATAAGCAAAGATTGGTTCCCATGGATAGACTAGAGGGAAAGCTGTGGACGGAGAGAGAGCGCAAGCTGGCAGCAGAGGCAGAATGGGTGGACAATGTATCTGACCTTGAATCCAAGGTGAGTTCCATTTAAATTCATTGCTAGTAGCTAACAATTTTTAGTTGCAGAGTCACTATATCAATGGGGTCAAAAAATCACCCTCATCATACCTTGGCATTTCAGCTGAGGATTTCCCTAGGTGAGTTTCCTTGTTGCTTTCTTATTAGTCCTCTCATTGACACCATGATAGACAGAGACTCAAACTCAAGAGTGCTAATGACAACCTCTTGCTTTTCTTGTCCACTGCAATGCCAGATTCTATGAAGCGATCACTGGGTGATCTTCTCAACTGCTGTTTGGACCATCATATCCCCCTGGAACATAGAGACACAGAACTGGAAGGTAGTCCAACATATTTGACGGTTCACTTTTCACACTGGAATAGAAATCCCACTCAAGTAGGTTTTCTTATTATGAATGTATGTATTGACTCATGGCCAACTTCACTAGGGACATGATGCACCAACCCATATTCAACCATGCTATTTGCAAAAGGACAATCAAACTCGAACCAATCATGCTCAGTTGGTTCCTTATATTTCTAGTGATCTGTTGGAACATGGAGCATTATATGACATGGTGGTGTCCACCATGGGGCCCATGTTTGAGTGGCTTGCAAAGGAAGTAAGTGTAACTCCCAAGTCCCTCACTGATACGCTGGCTAAATAGTTCTGATTAGATAAAGACATATCTACCAGAAGATTATGGCATTCTTTCCATGGTAGCTGAAATCTTGCCTGGTAATGCAAGCTCAGATGTTTACCCCTTTACATCATTGGTACTTAACATCAATGTCTCAACTCTTGGACATTGTGACAGAGGTGACCTCAATATCTGTGTCATCATCCCCATAGGTGACTTTGAGGGAGGGGAACTGGTAATGGTGGAATCTGGGTTGGTGGTGCGGGCCTACCAAGGGGATTTTATTGCCTTTCCATCTGGTGATGTTACCCACTTGAACATGCATTACAAGGGCAGACGGGCATCCATGGTTTTCCACACAGATCGTAACATGAGAAATTGGCAAAGAGATCGTAATGGATGGATTGGTAATGCCACTATGATGGTAGATTAGTAATACTTTATGGCTATATAAGCATATAGTTGCATCATTTCTGTTCTTAGATCCTCTGTGAAGTGATTGAAGGAAGATGAGCCTGCCGGAGGGCTGCAAGGATTTGCTCTTTGCTGCCCATCAGGGTCCCGCAACTGAACCTTGCCAGTGCTATCTTGCTGAGATGACATGTCAATAGGCAGTTGTGACATTAACGGTCTGGATCTCATTCGGATCATGGAAATGGAGCCACACTGGTACAACCGAAACTCCTCTGGCCTGATGGCTCACTCAAAGAGCTGTGTGGTCCCCCACACCTGCCCATCTTGACCTCCTTTGCAAACATGAAAAATTTCCCGCACCATTCCATGAACTTGGAAAGGGATGCACGGTAGGCTCGGGCTTTAAACATGTCTTCACCTGAGCCGATACACCGTCGCGTCGCACGGTTTCAACGCAAACGTGGATCCAGTTTCATCAGGCATCTTGTATTTGAACTCGGGTATCCCTTCTCGGCCATGGGCACACGCGGCAAGTATAGCTAATCACCCTCGAGAATCGCTTTCGACTGCCCATACACTCCACTTATACGAGTTGATGACGGCGATGGCCTTGACAGGGCAAAGGACGCAGTTCCTCACAATACGACGTTCGAAGCACGCTCGACACACGCACCTTTTCGGGCATTTCCCGACCGGTCTGGACAATACTGTCCGTAATCTCTACGGCGGGCATCCCGAGTATATCGCACTGGTATACCCATACGCGATGGTGGTGATGTACTTGAGTCTGAGTTGCCGCGCGTCCAGTCATCCGGCTCAGTGCCTAGCAAGTGCACGTAGGGTCAGTCCATCAATCGGACAGGAAGGCGAATGCATTGCGCACCTTGTCACTTTTGACACTCTCCATAGCCTGCTTCACCATCACACGCATATCCAATAGCTTGGTCCGACCTAAAAGCCCCCGCCGCACGGTAGGCTTGATGTACATGATCCAGTTTGGTGCGACTTGAAACAAAAGGGACCAGTAGCATGCATGGATGCGTTGGAACAGACCAACTCATCATGTGATCTCACATAGCAATCGACGCCAAAAACGCGCGCAAACTCGCTGTCATAGACCAGTAAGTTATTGGTGATCGCCGCAAAAGGTGGGTCGTTGAACATACAAAAGTATTTGTTGCTGATGTCGATCACATACAGAATGAGAGTGCCTCGTTATACGCCATCGACGCTCATAACATGGTACAACACTTGACATTCTCGAGGAAGCGGAGACGACGACAAAAACCGCGTAAGTCTAGCACCAGCATGAAAAGCGTCTGCTCGCTGTGTATGATTCTCCAGACATTGAACACAAGTGATCTTGAACATTGTTCTGACACCCCTTTGGTCAGTTTCGCTCCGTGACAAGGTAGTCGGTGCGCGCGTGATCAATTCACATTCTTTCGGAGCTCATCTCAGACAGGTGAGTTGATTACGGACGTCGCACCATAAATATTTCCTGATAATCCCGAGCAGGTTACCTATGATTGAAGAGGACTCGGCGAACGCAATTCAGCAGACGGAGAGGAAGATGCGAAGTCTCCCGAAAGCACCGTCCAGCGATCCTGTTGCTGCAAGCTCTCAAGGATTTCGTTGGAGCTCTGGATCGCCGGAGCAAGATGGACTGCTGCAGACAATCCATCCTCACCAAGAAACCATCAAGACCGCCATACGGCGAACCACTCCGATCTTCGTTCCACATGAGAGGGCGTCGAAAAAGGAGCTAAGTGAACCGACGTTTTTGGCCAACGAGGATGACACCACGCGGCAGTATTCCTGGCATTCAAGTCAGAACAACATCTACATCGACGAAGCTTGCGCAAGGGTAAGTTCACTCTCGTTTCGATTGTTAACAGAAATCTATTTCAGCTCACGCACACGAGAGCTTCCAGGCAATTATCTGTTTGTCGTTCAACGTGTATATCAAGGAAGCTACGCAGAAGTTGACTGGCCTTGCGATGGTCCTCTTTGACCAAACTTATGCGATTTTAAAGGCTGACCCTGCAAGACTGGTCACCATCCACTTTGCGTACATGGGCGGTGGGAACGCGAAACAAGCGATTCAGTACGTTTCGGTTTCAGCCGATACCATCGAGGCTCACCACCTCTAGGAACAAAATCACGTGATACGGTGAGTGACAGGTCGCAGATCAGGACAACGTTACGAACTCAGTCACAATATTATTTAATGGTCAATGCTGCGTCTTTTTTCTTGATTTCATCTTGACGACGATGCACGTAGGTCGTGTTGGCAACGTCGATATGGCGGCAAAGGTATGACTCGAGCCCTCTTTTTATGCAAAGATAATGACCACTTGATACCAGCACTGCTCTCGCGTCCATTCCACTCGATGACACGACCCAGAATCGAATCTCTGCTTGCCTCTTTTCCGAAATTCATTCCTGTCAACAGCCAACATACCTCCGTCGAGACGGCACAAGTCCGTTATGTCTACCAACCGCTCGAGGATCTCTACATCCTCCTCATCACCAACAGAGCGTCCAACATCCCCCAGGATATCGATACGCCGCATCTCTTTGTCCGCATCGTGTCGGATCTGTGTAAGAGTGTCGAGGAGCGCGAGATTCAGAGGCAGTCGTTTGAGTTGTTGGGCGCGTCCGACGAGATCGTCAGCTTGGGTTATCGGGAACACGTCAATTCGATGCAAGTCCGGAGCTGCTCAAGATGGAGTCGCACTAGGAGAAAATACACGAGATAAATATGCCAAACATTGTCGCAAATCTTGGCGATAAGACTCTTTAACACCTTCACGGCTGTGCCATCTCAGGTCCAGTCTAGGCGGCGTAAAATGGAGTAAAGGCGAGTTCGGCTCAAAGCTGCTCTCCTTTTTTATTTTTTTAGGAATCTGACCCCTTCCCCCCTCAAAAGCCATGCTCCACGACGAGAAGACCCGCAGCCCGCAAGACCCCCCCTCAGAGAAAAAGGAATTTGTACAACTACAGGTACAGCAACACGACCAAGAGTCCCAACCACCTTTTGACCAGCCCTCTGCGTTACTCCTACTCCCACCCCACGTTTCCACCCCCCCGAAACAACGCGCTAAAATCCCTACTGCAGCTATAATTCCTATATGGATAGTCCTCAGTTCAGCCGTCATTCTTTACAACAATCGCGTGTACAATACTTATGGATTCCACTATCCCGTCTTTCTGGTCACTTGGCATCTCACCTTTGCCATCCGTCTCTCTTTTCTTTTTTCTCTCCGCATCTGACGTATCTACGAGACAGACTATTGGCACGAGAGTGCTTCAGCGGACCACAAACCTACTCGACGGTGTCAAAGACGTCCACGTATCGCAAGCCATGTTTGTCCGCTCAATCCTCCCTACCGGGCTCCCCAACGGCAGCCTTATCTTCAGTAACACCGCATATCTTTATCTCAGTATCGCATACATTCAAATGCTCAAGGTATGATCCGCTCTGTCTGCAGGACACGTTACATCGCTCTATTCTCCTCCGCATATTCGCTTTCGCTGACTTGAAACATCAGGCTTTTACGCCCGTTGCCATCCTTCTCATTTCGTGGGTTAGCAGAACAAAGGAACCCAATCAGACCCTGACCCTGATCGTATGGATGACTTCACTGGACGTCGCCATCGCTTCCCGCGGAGAACTTCACTTTAACAAGACGATACAGGATTGCGAATCAAGCTTGACGAGACATTGCTCAAATCTGTGTAGGTTTATCTCTTCTCCCGATGGCAGAGAAACGTCTCATGAGTAGAAGGTACACCCGTACACCGCAATAGTGATCGGATCCGAGCATACCAATTTGGTTGCTCGTCTGCATAAGATTTCCTGGGTAAAGATTACCCCAAGGATGACGCTATAATTTCGGTTAGATGTTTCTCCCTTTTACCCATGCACGCAATTACATTGTCCGGTAGGTCGTCTCCATGACTGAGTTCTCGAGCCGTCGAATTAGACCTCGCTACGACGCTAGAGTCCTTTGCAATTTCATGAACCTGATCTTTGTACCCTGAAGCGCCGGAACCCTCCGAGGTCTGAAAGTAGAAGGACATGACAATAGCTGTCCCCTATAGACTACACACAGAAGATGTGTCGCCGGAGAACTGGTTCGCAAATAGGTAGGTAATTCCAGTGAGGATTCGTGAAGTGACCTCCCCAACATCCGTCGAGTTCCGTGCCGCTATGGCGGCGCATGACAGTGTCCTATCGATCACGCAGCTGAAAGATTCAAAATGATGGAAGGGATCAAAGGTTCCCATTGCCAAAACATCAAAGGAACGGGAGGGGAAAAGAAGGGAGCAATCTTGAGCTAACGGTTGAATTCGGAAACCAGGAAGATGCCTTTGCAAATCAGCACAGGCGAATCCATGTACATGAAGTATCGCACCTAGTGCAGAGTTTCAGCTGACGCGAGACTCAAGGTGGAGTCTTTCTGATCCCTGGATGCCCGCATGAACGTGGGATTGTAACAAGACGATTTTCAGTCGCTGGTGGGCTGGCCCGCTGAGTGAAAAGCCAAACTACGTACATGGTCTTCCTGTTGTACTTGATCTTGCCAGTATAAAAGAGTACTGATCGGATCTCAACATTTCAGTAGCCTAGTGGTGTTGGTGGACGAATGTTTGGCAGGGAGCAAAAACAATCTGATGGAACCTCATCCCGAGGACAGATTCCACGCATCCCTGTCGAAGCCGACGCGGAGAGCAAGGTATGCTTGTTTTTTCCCTGTCCCGAATCGAGAGTACCAACCTGACACACGTGGTGTGTAGTGGACCACGATACCAACACAGATCGCCCTTGCTTCGATCCACCTGGCTGCGCTCCCTCTCCAGTACACGATGGAACTCAACAAACGACTCTATGCGACGGACGATCAGGCTGCGGACAAAGCATGGTACCTTGAACTCGCCCTCGATACCGCCACGTACTAGTGAGTGCACGAGACCCGCGTTCGTCACCTGTCACTCGCGACGTTTAGCATTGGTACCAACAAGGACTGTGGTAAAGACTGATGTATTGTGCCTTTCACCCCCCTGCTTGACGTTCACTGATTTTGGTTTCATTCATCGCTGACGAGGACGCTTCGCTGATCAAACGATCCTTGCAATTCCCACCAAAATTTCGAATTCGACATGATTTCCTCGGTTCAGAGGACGGGGGTGGATCTCGTAGCACAAGTGTCGTATACATGATTGTGATGGTGATTAGAACAAATGTAAATTTGTTTTGTCGATGTGCTATATAAATGATGGTGTCTTCCATGTCATGACGCTCAAAGTGGCGAATTCAACGCAGACGATGTACGTCTCCCTGAGGCCAGCTTGGGTGCATCCATGTACATACATCTCTAACGCATTGATTGTCGAGTTTCATCACCTCTTGATCGTGCAACAGTATGTGTCGCCTCCACCGTTCTGAATACAGCATCGCTGATATTATCAGGCGCTCCCGATCCACTGCCGATCTCGCTACCAGAACAGGGTTTCCTCATAGGGCTATGTTACACCGTCTGGAGAATCGCGAAAGAAACGGTACGGATTCATCACGTCCGTTGTGATGATGTCGTATGTGTATGCATGCTTGTGTCATTGACCAACGGCTCGTACTGGGGGGCAGCAGATTGCTAATTGCGGGTCAGCTGGTGGTGCATCTAGGAAAAGCAGAAACAGCGGATTGAATAATCTCGTTGGAGCGGTCCTGAAGGCTTGACCGACCGGTGGCATGCGGGGGAAGTCTGGATCCCAAGGGTAGAGGGTGTAGTTGTAGGGATGACTGAGCGACCGCGCAGGGCCGGCGATACTGTCCAACGATGATGATTACTTGAAGTTAGTAATAGTGACGAAGTGCAAAAACATGTTGGTAATCAACCTTGAAATCCCAGCTTGGTTTTCAATGATGCGACGAAAACGCACGAGTGGGTACATGTGGACAGGCTAGAAGCAACCGTTTAGGTCGACCATGAACTTGTGTGTCACCACAGACTGGTGTGTGATGTGTACGCGTCAGTTTTCACGACACGAGATCGAAACGCGACACACGAACCACCAGAACTACTCGAAGCAGTGGGTTCCCACAGTTGTCATTTGTCGACGGCCCCAGGTTACAAGGACCCATGTTCACATACCCAATACCCCGGATTTGGACCCAACACCCAGGTCGTCGCAAAGTTGGCAAATGCGACGTTGCGCGATGAGAAACCCAAGTGGAACCGGATCAGGCCGTCAAAGAGGACTCTATCCAGGCTTGCCCTTGGCGTCGTGGACAGTGGACACCGCGACCCTAGTCGTCGGAGATGAGAAAGTTGCGCGCGTTGGTGGGAGGTTGGGAGAGGATGTCTTGCACTGCTTCGAAGAGGTGATTGCCGTCGGCTAGACGTGAACGCGATCAACGCTCGAGGGTTTTAAATAATATAGACTCGAACTTGCTCGTTGTGGGAGTCTATACAGCAAGAGTCGACACACCCCGTGTACACGATGATTTTGATGTGGGCAAGGTTGACGCCCGAGCCCGCGTTATTCACGTCCGAGTAGTTTCCAAGCCTTGAGGACAAGTCTATGCGACGACCGAACAAGCTCCGGCATGGGATAAAGAACGGCTCCTTCTCTCCGCCGAGCTGAAAGACATGTACGCGCGAGTGCATGAGACACGCATTCATCACTGTCACTCACTCTATGACACGTCTAGCATCGGTATCAATGATGGAATGGAAAGCGTATGGGCCATGGTAGACGGAAAGGTAGCGCACTTTTTTTTTTCCTGCTTGCCGTGGTCTGTGACTCGGGTGCAATGCAGATTATGGTCGACTCACCCTTCGAGGCTGGAAATTGGAACCAAGTGTTCAAGATCGTGTTGAGTTCCAGAGTTAATTGAAGTCGAAAGCGAAAGAGGGACCTAACGCATGCATGTCTGATGACTTGTAGCAACGCGAGTCTTGTCATCAACCGAGCTGTCTTACGGACAAATAACCACAGACAACCATCCACTACTTACACGTCCACGACAAACTAAGTGGTACAGAAGACTCGGGGATCCGGAACTACCATGGAAAAGACACCATCGTGAGGTTCCTTTGTGGTCCAAGTTACATCACGGTCATGCGTGCATGTTAGCCCGGTTGAACCATGGTTCAACTCCACGATCCAGATGACTGAAGCACACGCTGCGGAAACCATGGACACTTGCCGTAGCGTTCAGGTCGTTCAGCGCCGTAAATATGTAGCGGTCTTTGACGCCAGATGCGGCATCCCCCATGTGGTCCGTATCACTCGGCGGCTGATGGGGGGCGATGTATCCTGTGCGTCATGTATCAGTGACGTACACTAGCCTATGAAGATTTTGCTGGTGACACAGTCATTTGTTATATGCCTTCTCCTGGTACTGGTGTCAACTCTCGAGTACTCGCCGTCGGGATCCACAGACAACTCCCTTGGCAGCTTGGCTAGCGCAGAGACCAGGAACATGCCGCCCACCCACCATCATCAGCCTCACCGCTCAGCAGGCAAATTAGTCCGCATTGGCAAGGTCACAAAATGGCGCAGTAATCTCATCCGGGTCCGTTAGGACAGCGATTTCCGCTTTGCTGACTCAGTGAAAGTTGAACGGTCATGCATGGCACGAATAGCAGGCCATAAATTCCCTCTGTCTCCCTAGAGACCAGTTACCCTGCGCTTGACCGTTTGGTCACATCTCCCCACACAATGTCCTCTACCCTGCAGTCTGCTGTGGAACTTATCGTTCTAAACAACTATACATCTTGTACGGTCCCTCTCAATTCTATCCATCATTCGCCTAACATATCAATGCAGTTGTCATCGTTGCTGCTGTCACGTATGATTATGGTGAGTCGTGAGTTTACTTGCATTTCCTGTCTGTTACTAATTACAACGTTAAACGTAGTCCTCATGTTCTTGAAAGAGGTGTCCCATTTCTTCCTCCTATCATTTGATGGCTAACAAGCTACAAAGGTAGATTACATTTGGGTAGGAAATTATCCAGTGTTGATCATGTTCAACGTCGCTGATATGTGAGGTCACAGTGCCGACCCTGGACTTGGGTCTCCACAATGTTTATCCTCGTGCGTACAATCTATTCGAAGGCACTACGGGCCGTGTTCTGAATTCGTTGTTCCAAACAGGTCCGTTACATGGGTCTGTTCTCAGCGATGTAGGTCTGTTGGCAGAGCTGTACGGTTTAGCGCGACTAACCCCATTGTTTTCAAGGGTCAACGCATTTGGTATGTTCAAAGGTTTAGTGTACGAAGATCGTGAACTTGACTCTTCTCGGTCGGAAGTTCCTTTTTCCTGGCCCTCTAGAAGTACGTCCCTCCCTGTTTCAACTTTGCTCATCGTTGATTTTATCCTGACAGGTGTATGTACCTGAAATTGAATAATTCACGAGCTTTGAACGGTGAAATAGCTGTAAGCACATCAATCTACTGGAATCATGTTGCGTAATATGACGTGCATACCTGAAGGCACAGTGGTGTACGTGTCTGCTGGGTGGACATTTCTAGTGTTCCTTGCCGTCACCGATTGTGAGTCACTCCGTCCCCTGAGTGCATCCTCCACTATGCTAATTAGGGTTACAGTGGTGATGATTTTGCGTATATGGAATCGACCAGAACAATTATTTGGGTCCTTTTTGTGTATGTTTCGAATATCATCACCGTGGTCATTTTTGGCGCACTCTATGACTACCCTAGTTCCCACTTTTCAAGTAAGTGCACACTCAGTCTCAATGCAAGTCGAACGTCCCCACCCCTTTTTTTTCTCAGTCACAATTGTCCGAATTGCTAAACATTCATTTTACAATGCCTCGTTCATCAATATTACACCGGGGTTTCGTGTGCTCGTCATAGTTCCCCCGTTTGCTCTCCCTATGATGTTGGTGATTCTCGTCATCATCCAAACCATGAGACAATCCATAGCAACACACAAAGCAACAAAGCAATGGCAGCTCAATCGCTATATGCAATTACTCATGAGACAGGGCATTTTTTATTTCCTAGCGTACGTTCCCATATATGTTTCTCATGACGATGTTTCAAACCACTTTTTAGGAATGTTTTCTACCAAACCATGTTTCTGGTCAACCAAGAGAGCCTGTTACCGAACAATACTGCCCTGCTCTTCCTGATCACGTTGGCCGCCATCATGCTTTACCCACTCATCCCTCGTTTCATCATCAGCGTACGAGAGCTGTACGATCACGACACCCGCCGTGGCGTTCACATCGATACGGGGATCGGCGTGCGGTCGCGGTCAAATGTCGGTGAGGATACGACCATGTCTGCGATGGAGTTTGTGGACGGCAACCGCGAAGAGGAGAATTCTGAGGTGCAGGGTGAAAGGAACCAGCTGGGGGAGATCGAAGAGGTGGTTCGTTCACCGGATCAGGTTTGAACGAGGAGTGTACCCCTCGAAGGAAAGGACTCATCTACTAAGGAAAGTAGAAGGTTGGTGTTATTTTTTCGTGGATTACATGTACATGCACTATGTAGTAATCCATCCCCGGTTCGCCCACATCTGGTTCAGCCACAGTGTCCACCTCCAAGTCGGTCTCCATCTCCGCGGTCGGGAGTCTACACCAAAACGCCTGTCGCCATGTTGAGAGAAAATACATACACACGCACACGGATCATGACAATCTCTGCGAATGGTCACTGTCTTTCAAACGTTGCCGACGACACGTCAGTATCCGGCGCTGATCCGATAGGACAAGGTTAGCAATCTCACATGCAGCGCTCAATCATCAATATGAAGCCATGGGCGTGCGGACCAGCCTCGTCGTATCCATCACGTCTTCCTTCCTGGATGGCCATTCTTATTATTTTCTTCCCTGATGTCATCTCATTTTGTCCGTTTCCAGGTCTGCTGTTTACCCATTGGATCGCCGACTCATTGAAAGTCGCCTGTCACCGACGAAACATCTATGGACTGCCACCATGTATTACTCCATACTGACCAAAGGACCCGTATATATGTAACTCCTCTACATCCTCACCACCATCGTGGCGCAACCACCCTCTCGGGCGTCGGCATACAGGGATGATGGACTATGCTGTGGTGACAAAATGAGCTGCCAATGACCAGGCTGCCGCATCGACTGCAATCAAGGACTTGGCGGATTGGAAAACAAAGTTGTGGCCACCATGCGTAGACGGCCTCCACCCATTGCATCATCACCGCCTCGATGGCACATGCTGTATGCCATGTGCCCAAGTTACGTGACGTTGGCAAGTACGTTCCAAGATGTCTGACGCTGAACGAAAGCCACTGACTGGGATGCTATGCTGATCAAGATCGAACATTGCAGGCTGAAAATTGGAACCATGTGTTCAAGATCATGTTGAGATCCTGAGCTGAGTGAGGTGAAAAGCGACAGAGGGATGCAACGCTAACTCGTAGCAAGGATCTCGTAACACAAACACTGCATACTCAATGAGATACTGATAGGGAAAAAAAACTCCCCATGCGTTGAAGTTCAAGTCGGACTTTCCAGTCCTGACACTAACGCTTGGCAAAGTCTTCACGGAGGTTTGTGCAGCAGCAACCCACCGCGTATGCGTGTCTACTTTCCTTGAGTTCTACGTCCCTGTGCGATACTCTCTCGGACCTTGGTGATGATCAGGCACTTCGCGAAGGATGGAAAGTCATGTTGCAATAGGTTATAGGTATATTCTCTTGCTACCGTGCCATGAACTCGTCAATAGGGATAATTAAATCAAGTTCAACATTAATGCCTCCAACATCACTTGGTCATGCTCCTTCGTAATGGGCGCCAGCCCCTTCACCCCGCTCGGCCACGGGATAGCGGATGAAATCAATATCGGGTACTTCGCTTCACCTTGCTTTCCGGCCCAGTCAAAGTCAATCAGTTGTACCGTGGACTCGGACGGCGTGTCTTCCGTTAGGACTATGATATTCGGTTTCCGAAGGTCGCCATACACGAAACCAGCATCATGAAGGTGTTTGAATGCTCGCACGAGGTCTGATCTGAAGTTCGGCGGAAGCGGCTGTTTGCGATCCAAAGCATTATACAGTGTGCTTCCCTCTGCGTATTCCATCACGACCATGCGTAGATCCCCATATGACGGCATATCATCGGCCACGTTTATCTCTCCGTGGTACAAAAGTCGTGGCGCGAACCCTTTCAATGCCATATGTCGATGTACATCGCCGCCATATGAAGTGACGAATTTGACGACAATATCCTTGGGATTGTCTTCGCAGGTCCTGGCGAGAAACGTTACGCAAGAAACGTCACATTCAAGCGGTTTCTCATAAGTGTACTCCACTAGGGTATTTGTGGCCTCGTCCTTGTATGCAGTAGGAGAGGGCCAGAACCTAGGGTGGAAGACGGGCGAATAGTCATAAGGTTCAACGTTGAGATTCTTGTACCACGAATCCAAGCGTTCGATAGACTCTCTCAGTGCGTAGAGGATACGTGCAATCCGGAGGAACTGGCGATCGTCATGGGTGGAATGGATGGGAACCCAAACGAAATCTGTGAGTCGTTGCACGACACAACATTTGGTGAAAATGCCACCCATAATGGAGAGCCATGGTCCAGCGTGGGCAACGACAAAAGCGGGGCAACAGCATCTCAGACGCTGCTTCGAGTTCTATGCAAATAAGGGTTTAGCCAATTAAAGGACAAGAAAGCGACTGGGATGATATTACCTCCTGTTGGCAGGACAAACGCAGATACGAGAAGCTAGCTTGGGTTGAGGGGTCAGAACCTCCGTCACCGAATTCATTCTTCTCTTCTTCGATGACCAAGTATTTTGGTATCTCTCCATCCGATTTCAACACTACGAAATCTGGTGAGGTTCCATCAGAATTTGTGATGGAGCTAAGAACGCTGCGAATGGCCGTCGACATAAAGGGTCTGATCTTCTCTCGTCGAGTCTTCTCTGAATCGTAAATTTGAGCAAATTTGTCCATGAGTTGACGCATGTCATAGATGAAATCAACAGGCACATCATATGCAGGATCAAATGCCTTGCTTGAGAAATATGCAAATGCCGGATTGAACAGCTGGATCGGAGGGGCTACCGTGTTAACCTGCGCTTTTGCTGAATAACGACAATCTAATATGCACTTCGAAGGGCCGGATTGGATCTCGAGATACTCGGTCGACTTTGCGGCCTGGGAGGGAGTCTTTGAGGAGATTGTTGTAGTGCACTTGAATCCTAATGGAATGATGACAGTTATTAGCTGATCAACAAACAGATAAAATACTCACTTTCGACCAGCTCCGTGAGGACATCGTCCTGTTCTTCTACTTCTACAGATGTTTCTGTTCTATCGCCTTCAATCTTGTTAACCAGGTAACAGCGAGATCGGTGGAGACACACCTGAAGGGCGACCAACAACGATCAGAATGTGGCTACTGGGAGGTCCAGAAAAGATGTCGGAAAGTAACATTGCTCCCATCAACGGCTTGTCAAATTCGATCCTGTTCGCAGTTTCTTCAAGGTCCTCAGAAGTACAATCGGGGATGTGGTAAAGTCGGATTTTCGTCGCACTGACGTCGCCAAAAACATCCGGTTTCTCGGCTTTGATAGCTTTTTTCAAGGCTCCCAAAGTTTTCGTTCTCGAAATTTCGACAGGGAATACCTCATGGATCTCATTGGCATGCAACCAGCAATTGACCGTGATATCCAGATCTAGGGAATTGGGTGAGAATGTCAGCTTGGTTGGAATTACTTAAAAGCTGGACTATTTACGACATACCAAACGCTGAAGCGTCGGCGATAATGATCCATTCCCGATGATCATCAATGGGGGAAAGCCTGGACAGCTTGGTTCGCCCGTACAACTTGGTTTTGTCTATAGGCGTCCAGTCCCGGAGATATGTCTCGATGTCTTCATTACTGAGGATATTGTAAAGCATGATCTGGCTGGCATCTCTGTCCCGGCATTTGGGGAATCTCTTGTCCCTGATGACTTCTTTGAGTGTGCCAACGGTCTCTTTCCGGGAAATTTTGACAGGAAAGATACTTTCTACATTGTCGCGATAGACCCAACAGTCGAGGAAGAGGATATCCGAGTCCATTTCGTGGCTAGACGAGACAAGACAAGTTGCAACAATTGCGCCACTTCAACTGGTTGTCACAAAAGTTACGTCACGTCACCCCCGAGTATGGCCGTGGGTGAGTGGTCACACGTCACACGTCACGCGTGGCCATCTACCTCGATCCATCTGCGTCGGCGACGCAGTCATCGCAGGCAGCCTGGAACATAGGCTACATAGTGTGAGTTATCAATTCATTCAATATGTTCCTTTTTCTGACTATTCTTAGTGGGACCATTACCTAGTTTACTTAGTTCTATCACTTGGAAGCTCCAATGCACGGTTTTTACAAACCCCACCAGTCCAGATCCTATGTGCAACACCCGGTAACGCCAACCGACCTCTCTCAAATGTTGATGGTATGTATATACCCACTCAACCCCACACTTGATCGAGTGCACTTGGGCATGGATAGCATGACGCTGCGAGTAATTCCTACATGCCGGGTTGTAACGCAAAAGTGGCACAATCAAACTTTGAGTTGGCTGAAAATCGGGGTGATGGTACAAAGTTGGTCGGTTCCTCAAACACACCACCGAGTTGGTTCCTCTCCTCTACCAAAAACACAGTTTACATAAAGTACAATCGACGAGCGCCATGCGGTCGACATTCCTTCCTTCCTTATTCCGCCAAGCAGTTCCATGCCATCCTTCTCCACCCATTGTCGCGCGCCTTCGCAACAGGCCAAACATCACAGGGCGCAAGCAGCTCCAAGCAAGTACAGCATGCCCTTGGTGCTGCACAGCGACTATTAGCGAGCGTAGGACGAGCCTTTGGTCCTCGGTGAAAGCGCTGCCAGTTTGCTCGGTGTGCGTGTTATTCTGTTCTGTCATCTCATAATAACGAAGGGCTAACTGAACTGCACTCTCGGCGCGTTTTCTGCCACCTCTTTACTTACATCTGGTCTACATAGCATACCCCCAGCCCCTCGTCTACAACGCCGAAGTCGCGCGTGAGCTGTTGAAGCAAGTCTACATCGCTGAGTGGCTGCAGCCTCCAACTTCATTTGCTTCCATCACGGATGCGTACTCTATTCTCTGGGGTCGCGCAAGGAACCCGCAGTACTGGCGCGACCTGCTCACGACGGGTGAATGGGCTCGCGTCGCGTTGTATGCGGTGGAAGCATACACAATTTTCAAGGTAAGCACTTTGCTTCATTCTTTCAGCATTTTCTGTTCCCTCTGGACCTGGACGCTGACTGTATGCGTCAACAGGTTGGCAAGATAATAGGCCGAAGCCATCTAATCGGGTACAAATTGCATTAGAGGATGGACAATGTCCCCACACGTTGCTGCTCATGCGGGCAATGGTCGCTACTGCACCCTAGAAGTACTTATAATGTGCGCAAACAATCGAGCGATTTTTTTTTCCCAGAACTGTTTTACCTGGGGATCGACTCGGCATGGTTAGCGCTTCTTGTACTTCCCCTCATTGAATATCATTTAGTTCCATTTCACCTTGATTCTTTCGCCGTGGACACAGCGAGCGCTGATTGCCAGTGGTTTTGGTACTGGCTTTGAAAGTCGCGTGGGTTGGATTCCACTTGAAGTGTTGATCTTGTTCTGGCATGAGGTATTCGAGCCCCGTACCTCCAACCCAAACGTGCAACCATCGCTCAAGCCGTCGGGTCTCTTGGTTAGGGATATTATCGACTGCCATTTGGCTTCAAATGTCCGTCCATGTCAAAGCTACTAACTTCTCAGCTGCCTGCTCTGACCTTGGTATTGTTGACTTTTGTTCCTCGCTGAAGACGTTGTATTGAACTTTCACGTCGATGGATGCGGTGGGAACGTGATCCTCGCTCGCAGCAGTTTGGTAAGGCCACTTTCTCATCAAATCAATGATAGTTGACTCAGATGGTCGAGTAAAATTGACCGTATCGCAGAAACATAGCTGGTCGCTCACGTTGCGTAGGTACCACCGAGGGCTCTGTTGGAGCGAGCACCGTCATCATATGCGACTTCAGGGTCATTTTTCTTCCGTGTCCACCGTCCTTTCCAGAAACGCCAGAAGGGGGGATCTCGGCAGGTCGGAATGGTGGCCCGACGGTCGATCGATCCCAGATCGGCCTTGCTATGGGACATGCTACGAGAAATCATCCAGCAATACTTTGTCCCCGTTCTTCCGAGGAGCGAACCCCTTTCGATTCCATCAGGTTGTCGTTTTCTGGCAGTGCCAACACCAGAAATCTGGGAGCTAGTTGGCATATTCCTGGACCCGTAGGGGACAGGTCTTACAACCAATAATGTGTGGGAACTGCATGAAACTCGATGCCGTAGGAACTGGTCGTCAAAGTCAAAGCATATTATCTGTCGTACTTTGGGTCCAGGGATACCCGGAGGGTCTGAGTATGTCAAGTCTGGCAAGTAATTGTTCCATCCGGTACGACGAAAGAGGACTGTTATTCCCCCAGATGACCTTTGGACCGATACCCCATCCCCCGATCCCAGAGGCAGTGTCTCCACCCCCGCAATCTACTCACCCGACCTCTCAGATGCGACGCCAACCGGCGACCAGGCTGATGGGCCAGCCACCCCTACCAGGAGTTAGTTCGCGACTTGTTGACGCAATTGACACTTCAGATGCATTCAATGATGTGACATGGGTCATCCTGTCGCTATCTCCCATTAAATTGTCATGCCCAATTTGATGCCGTTCAAAGAACAGATCGACTGTAGAATGCAACGTATCAAATGTCATTTGTCACATCCGGAAGTGGACAGAATTGACCATTGCAACCTCGCCGTCGCAAAGCTTCCAGGTCCGTTGAAAGGATGGTGGTGAGGAGGAGAGATTGACCGACTCTGACGGTCCCGAATAGGAGGCGACAAAGGGATATCGAAATCCTTTTCTCGCCAATTGAGCATCAAAACGATGCGAGAAAACAAATTGCACAATAACGCACTCGTACATGTCAGGCTCGTCATAGCTCTTGGAAAGCCATAATTCTATTTGCCCTTGGTCAACCTTTTTCGCCCCTGCGGACACATCCCGTGACCGCGTTGTTTCGTCGTCTCTGAAAGTGAGGGTTTTGGAGATGGTCAACTTCTTGCAGAGCTTGACTTTGAAGTTTTCAGCATCGGAGAGCCAATCGATCGTAACTTCAGGCTTTGCGTGGGTGCACTCCCGGAGGAATAGTGTGAGCCATTCCAGGACCTTGGTTCGCATGGATGAAGACGTGTCAGTATCCTCCATTTCATTGACGACCATGCATTGCTCGTGAACGACGGTGCTAAGTCGTTTGCAACCAAGGGACGGATAAAACTCTTTTAAGCTCCATCAGTGAGGTACTATTGATGTTCAGAACATATGCAAACCTTCAAGAAGCTCGTCTTGCGGCGCGATGAACACAGCTTCACGAAAGAGGTGATGTGCATCGCTATCGTCAGCGATGAAATCTCTTTCAGGCGTCACAGTTTCAGGGCGTAACGATTTGATCCCCAGACACTATCAGCTTTCTTTCCAAGCAAAATTGAGGTGACTTTCATCTTCTCAAAAGTCGTGTCTGGAATGCGGGATCTGTTGACCGCCAGGTTCCGTAAATGGGTCAAGAAGCTATTTTCGTAGGATTGTCAACTAAGCATTCTGCAATTTCGGTGACAAAGGGTTCGTTCCGTGACCCACATGCACTCAAAAAACGATTCGCAACGGGACCGAAATCCACGAAGACAAACAACTTGGAATGGAAGTTGTCTCACGTCCCTTGGTCAAGGTAACACTGAGTGGGAGTTAACCATGTTCGAACCCCCGACTCGGAATTGGTTGTCAGAACTATAGGTAACTTGGAGAGAGTGGCGAGTTCGTCTGAGTCAAAAGCTAAATGAGCATTAGTGAAGTATGAGGCTGGAGAGAGAAAAGCTTACTTGGGATCGGTTCGAATAGAATCTCGAACCACTTTCGAGCAATGGCTTCATTTGGTGGAGGTGTCTTCTCCAAGCAAGAGAGAAGCATAGAGGGGGAAGGATGTTGTTTTATGCCCAACTGCCTCATGGGTGCTTGTGGATAATTGCCATGTACAACAGAAAAGCCAAGTGCTTTCCACTGTGTGCCTGAGAATACCTGGAGGGAATATCAGTAGCGGCAACAAGATAAAGAAGCAGATTCTTGTTACATTTCCCGGCTTCTCAACATGATGAACCCCGATGTTCTCCGCAGGTATGAACGCAACATTGGTGAAGTCTTCTGATTCATAATTGGGATACTTTGAAGAAAGGTTATCACACATGTACTGAAAAGGATCCATTATTTGCTCCAGAGGTGGGAACTGCCGCAAACCGAGGTCGAGCAATAGCTTGGCTACAAAACAAGTTTGCCTGCATTCACGGGGGACATGCGAATAACAATGAACATTCATTCACCTTAGCTGACCATGCAGACTTTTGATACCATGCGATTGCAGGAAGCTAAAGTTGTTGCAAGATTTCTATGGGTGCATACAAATCTTTTGCACAGTAATGATTGGTGTCATTTGGGGTATTCTCCTTGGAAAAGATTGCAGAGGATCAGAGCTGGATGAGCTTGTCCTCAGTTAGAAATTTCCATACTTTGACAAGGTATTTGATGAGAGCTGCAGTGTTCCAAACACCTATCTCCGTCATTCTAGGCAGAATGAAACAGTCACAGAATGTAGACATCCTGTAAACTCACTGATCTATGATAAGCTGTGGATCAACCTGCTTTTGCACACCAACAAATGAAAGAAATGCTTTGACAACTTTGGTATTTTGAAATCCACTGGAGAATTGGACAGTGGGCAGCTCAAGGTCATGGAAATCCACTGGAGGTTTGGATACAAGGCTTGTCTGCTAATGCTTCCTTCACCAAAGAGCAGTTGTTGCTTGTGGTTTTCTTCCAAACATGACAGAGCACACTCAGGACATGTGCGGCTAGGCTATGGCAGGGGTACTGGATACCCGCTGGGGTCACGGGTGCGGGTATTGCTCAAGTACAGGTATGGGTATCCTTGCCTGACACCCACACCCATACCCACACCCTCGTGTGGGTAGGCTATGTGGCACAGTACATCCAAAAAATGTAAACTCTAACTAAAATGCAAACTCTAACTACCCTTGCACAGCTCCAGCGACAACCACTGCCAGTGATAAATTGGACAGGATTTTTGCGCACAACAAACCACCCCCTTCACCTTCACACCATGGCCATGCAGCTCAACTTCCTGTCCTCGGCAAAGCGAAAACTCAGCTCAAAAGCACAAGCTGTGCTTGATAATAATCAAGCGCCATCCAACAAAAGGAAAGGAGGACCTACCAATGAAAAAGCAGCTCCGAAACAGCTTGTGAACAAAAAACTGAAGGCAGGCGCCCCCAGTGTGAATGTACCAGACTCGGTACATTCCCCCATTGATAACCATAGCAACAGTGACCATGACGATGTTGATGAGAACAGCACAGATGGAAAACCAGCCAGAGATGATGATGGTGATGCCAGTGAAGGTGGGGATAACAATGGCAGTAGCGTTGGTGACAATGACCTGGATGCTGACCAATTGACACCTAAAGATGAGTTAGAACAGCTCATTGTTACGCTTACTGCGAGCTGATGCCCTAGTGAAGTTAGTTGCAACCGTGTTTGTGAGAAGAGATGAAGTGAGCAGTAATACAACCTTGTACTGCGAGCCAGCCGGCCCAGCGAAGTACCGTCCCTTGTGGAAAGAGGTTGAGCACGGACGTGCAAGACCGATGAGAAGTCTTGAGGGTACAAGTGCAACTGAATGCCTTGAAGAGCCAGAAGACGAAGGTCATGAAATAGAGGCAAAGTTGAGAGTGGACGAGACTCAAGAGGGTTCCCTCTACCAGTACACCAGTAATCGGGGATGGGATTGCGAGTAGGAGGGCACCGAAGTGTGGTAGGGATACAGGCAGTTATCCAGGTGTAGAACTAGCTTAGAGGTAACAACGAGCAAAGGTACCTCTATATATACTATCCTGAATGGTGCATGGACCATCAGGGTGAAGGGTGATCCATAAGGATCAAACAGGCTTCCTGGAAGGGGAAGGAACGAAGAGGATCAAAACGGAGTCCTGTTGTCATGAAGAGCGGAAGTGGATCAACGGGATCAAATAGGAACAAAAGATGAAACGTGCCCTTATATGGCTATAGAGTCCATTGGGCAGTACATGCGATGAGAGGTCAAGAACGGGATCTCATTGGGGTCTATAGTAGGATCAAAGGGGATCCGCTGTCTCGGGGCGATGAGGATCAGCGCAAGAATCCACAGATGATCGGAGACACATCTAGTGCTGTATGCGGACAGAGTTCTGCATGGCTGTACAATGGCTGAGGATCAGCCCCGGTAGTGATGAGTCATGCTCCTGCAACTGGCGAGGAGCAGAAGTAATGAGGGGAAGGCAGAAGGTTCCGGGATTGACTAGGAACGGGTATCCGTCTTCAGGACAAGTTGTGCTAGAACATCTATGACTGAGATGTCTAGAGGAACAAGGGTTCAGCCATAAGTGAGAGTATGGCGACTCATGGGGGGTTCTAGAATGAGGACGGTGATGGTAGTACTCCCTGAGTACTCGTGTACATGGTAAGGCTTCTGCCAGAGCCTTGGGGTGACGTGGTCCCTGTCCGTTGAGGAAGAGGCGAAGAAAGAATAAATTGGTCTGGTCCGGTGGTACTGCTGGTGAACCAAGGATTTCTGTAACACTCATGAAGGAGTGGGTGTCACCTGTGTATGCCTTCTTTGAGCCAGAACCAGAAATCGTCAAAAATGATGGGTGCTGTGCCCATCAGTTCAAGTGTGCTGCTCAAGGCTGCAGAGTTAAGGTATGCCACTGTACAAACATGAAGGAAGCAAATCTGATATTAATTTGTAGGTATGTCGCTAGTCCTCTAGTTGTCTGTCGTAGTGTGCGCAGACTCCTTGTCCCTCTGGTCTTTAGCCCTTTGGGAACCCCGAACCCTTGATCCTACGACAAATGTTGTCTAGGACCTCTAGCTCTCATACCTTCAATCTTAAGTCTGGGCTGTGCTCATGTCAAGTGTAACACGGAGTTTTCCATCCTTCTTCTGAATGAAGAAGAAGGGAGATGCTTGTGGGGATTTGGATGGCTCTATCTTTCCGGAAGCCAGGTGTTCCTCAATGAACTTTTTACAGGCTTCTTGCTCCGCAGGGTTGAGTTGGTAGGCTTTTCCTCTTTTCGGTATGAACTCCTTGGTGAGCTCGATTTTGTGGTCGAAGGCCCGTTTGGGAGGTAACTCATTTGACAGTTCCTCAAAGACTTTTTTATATTGTTCATATTCTTTAGGGAGCTCTGTCTTTGTAGTTCCGGCTTCCTGGGCAAGTTGGGTTGAAAGAGTGGTTCATCAAATCCACTCCTTCTTCGAGAGGTATTCCCCCAGTCCTTTCCTTTTGTAAATGCACTGCTCAATGCGGTTGTCCATGTCAAGCCCCATGTTACGGAAATCCACGGTTCACCGGCAGCACTACCGGACCGGACCACTTTATTCTTTTTCTTCTTCACCTTTCCTCGACGGACAGGGACCATGTTCACCTCTAGGCTCTGGCAGAAGCCTTACCGCGCGTACCAGTACTCTGGGAGTACCACCACTGTCGTCCTCACCATAGGACATCCCTAGAGCCGCCATACTCTCGTTTATGGCCAATCAGAGTTCCTCTAGACATCTCGATCACAGATCGTCTAGCAAGACCTACCCTGAAGATGGACACCCGTTCCTAGTCAATCCCGGAAACCTCCACCTTCCCTTCGTTATTCCGTTCCTCGCCGGTTGCAGGAACACGACTTGTCACGACCCGGGCTCACCTTATGCCCATGTATAGCCATGCGGAACTCCGTCCGCTTATGGCACTAGATGCGTCTCAGATCATCTGTGGATTCTCGCACTGATCCTCATCGCCCCGAGACAGCGGATCCCCTTTGATCCTATTTTCCCCTTCCGATGGAACCCCGTTCTTGACCTTCCATCATGTGTACAACCCTATGGACCTTATAGCCATATTGGGCACGTTTCATCTTTTGATCCCGTTGATCTGCTTCCGCTCTTCACGACAACGGGACTCCTCTTTGATCCTCTTCGTTCCTTCCCGATGGGAAGCCTGTTTGATCCTACATCGGATCACCCTTTGCCCTGATGGTCCGTGCACCATTCAGGATAGTATATATAGAGTTACCTTTGTTCCCTGGTAGCTCTAAGCTAGTTCTACGCCACGATACCTGCCTGTATCCTCACTGCACTTCAAGTGCCTCTTTACTCGCAATCGTATCTTGTCTACTGGTGTACTGGTAGAGGGAACCCCCAGAGTCTCGTCCACTCTCGACTTCGCCTCTATTTCACGATCCTTGCCTTCCGGCTCTTCAAGGCATTAACTTGCACTTGTACCCTCAAGGCTCCTCGTCGGTCTCGCATACCCGTGCTTGACCTCCAGAACGTTAGGACGGTACTCAGCTGGGCCGGTTGGCTCGCAGTACAAGGTTGTATCACTGCTCACTTCATCTTCTCACACTAGAACGGTTGCGACTAACTTCGCTAGGGCACTGGCTCGCAGTAAGCGTAACACCCCATGGCTCACAACAAGTATCTCTGGTGTATGGGTTGGCGTCGAGAGGGAAGATGTGGATCACCATTTATTTCTACCGTGCCCAAGGACCAGTTGATGAGGGGGTTGACTTCGGTCAGCCAGGTCATTCCTAGTATCATATTTTGTTTTCCACATTGTACGATGAAGAAGTCTTGATTTCGGGGAACTCCTTGTATGTAAATGGTGACTCGAGTGTGGTAACAGATAGTCCTGGATCTGTTAATGGTTCCGTCTGCGTTGTATGCTTCTCGGGGTTCAGCAAGTGGGAAGAAAGGGAATCTATTCCTTTGTGTGTAGGCTTCGTCCATGAAGCAGGACGTTGCTCCACAGTCTATTAAGGCAGTGGTTTGTCCGACATGAACTCCCCCCATTGCAGATACTTGTAGAGGTATTAAAATTGACTTTTCCTCTATAGTAGTTACAATGGGGTTTGTTCTAGGTGTTTGAGTAGTCAGTCCTCAGTGCCTGTCTAAAAATCCTTGAGTCACTGCCTCACCCTTTCTTCTGAGAGTTTAGCGCCCCTTTTGTGCGTGGCCCAGGTTTGGTTGATTCCTTCCATTGGAGTTTCCTTATTCTGGTAGATTGGTGGGTCCTCCAGATATATCTCTCGGAGGGATTCAGCCATCTCTTTTACTCCATGTCCTTTTGTGACCAGTTGCTCTATCATCCTGATCGCCTCATTCTTCTCTTCTTTCTTCATGGGTTTGTCCTCGACAACCCGGTTTTGTACAGGCAGACGTGAGAGTGGTTTGTCAGAGCAAGATCCAGATCTCCAGTTTCCAGATCCTTTTCAGTTGTCCTTGTGGTTTCTAGTGGAGTATCCTGGCTTCTTACATATGAAGCATTTGCCTTCTCTCATGAGTTTGGCCCTCTCTATAGGGGAGAGTTGGATATAGTCAATGTCCATAGCATTGGGATCATGGGTATGGGTGGAAGTGGCTCCGTATCCTCCGAATCCGGGTCTCCTTCCTCGGATATCCCTGATGTGCTCATTTTGGCGGGCAAATTTCCCAGCCGCTTTGATCCATGCATCAACCGTGAGTGGTTCTTCACTGGAACCTAGTACCTTTTCCATAAGGTCATTGTGTACTCCTCGGCTGAAGGTTTCGCAAAGAGCGGATTGATTGATGATTCCAGATTGGGCTGCCAAGAGTTTGAACTCAGAAGCAAATTTGTTATATGCTTCTTCCATGTTAGGTCCTTGGCAAATGGCGTAGAGTTTCCTCCTGGCCGAAGATGCCTCATCGTGGATGGACATCATGCTCTGGAAATCGGCTTTAAACTTTTCCCAGGTTTGATCTGTTTCTGGGATTAGTTTCTTTCCCATGCGCTCATAGTATCCTTCAGAGAATGTTCTTCCTTTGCCCTTACTCATCCTATTCAGGGCTGTAATGATTTTTGCTTCATCATTGTACTTCAGGTTTATGGTGAAGTATGCATCCATGGCATGAAGCCACCAATTGGCGTCAACGCCATTGCCAGAGAATTCATCTGGTAGTCCAGCTTTCAATTCAGGCATCTCATCTTTGGAGTCTGAGTCGGAATTGGGGGGAAGGGGGATTCTTTCTGGTTGTACTGGGGAGGCAGGAGCAAACCAGTGGATAGGGGAGAATCTATGTTCCTCTTCCTGTGGGACAGGTTCTGGAGTGGGTCTGGGTTCAGGAATTGGAGCAGTAATTTGTGGGATGAAGGGTCGGGGTGGAAGTGCATAGGGCCATCTTCCTTCCGCTATGTTTTGATCCCTTACTCTTTCCTGAGCTTGTTTGTAGGTAGCTTTCTCGTCGAGAGAGCTAAGTCTCCTTGGGAGGGGAAGGTATTCCAGATGGTCGTCCGGTAATCTCCAGAGGTCTGGTAGACTGGATGCTGGTGGTAGTGGTGGAGTGGGGTCCACACTGTGAGATGGCTCTGGGGAAGACGAGGGAGTGCGAAACCTTGATATGATGGGCAAGGCCTTCTGTTAGGGAACAGGGCCTAGTCAGTAATCTAGTTCTTTTGTTATGCTTACCATGACAACTGGAGTTAACACAGCTGTAGAGAGCAAAACAAGAGCAAAGCTGTTACAGTTTTTGCTTAACACTACGTTTATTTCTTTTCCTTGTCACCTTTCGGACTCATTCCTCTCCACACGACGGGACAGTCCCTGTCCGATGTCTTCCGATCTATCCCTACGATGCTGTATTCATCACTTGGCAACTTTTCCCGAGTATGACACCCATTCCTTCCCGCTCACTGCTTGTTCTGCTCTTCCGGACGGTGGGACTCCGTTCTTGTTCCGATTCCACTTCTTCCGTCTCATTCCGACTTACAGAACTCCTACCTTTCCTGCAGGACCCGATGGTCCATGTCACTTTTTGCATCGTATAAATACTCGAGCAGTTGTACTTGTAAAACCAATCTAGTTCTACGCAATTCATGCCGCGTTTACTGGAGTCCTCTTCTCGCTCAATTCTCTTCCCTCGTCTCTTGTGAATGTTAAGTTGGTGATTTCGGGGTTACCGATCAACTCCGATGAAACTCTGGAGCGCCGGAGTTTCGTAATGAACCTTTGGCGAAGACGATTCGGTTTGGAACGTCACGCCCTTACTGGGAGTTCTTTAATAGGTTCGGGGTTACGGAGTTCGGGGATCGGAGTTTGGGGATGTAGAGTTGAGGAGAGGGACTTCACGTTGCAAGCAACGAAGTCGAGTAGCAAGGTCAGAGGAGAGTCAGAGACTCAAGCGGAGTTGTTTAATGAACTAAGTTGATATTCGAACTCAAGTCCGAAGGTCTAAATACTCGGAGAGCTGAATAGAATACGTTCGGGGTTATGATGAAGGATCTTAGTAAGTACGCAAAGTCAAGAATGTACAGTAATCGAAAAGCCGGAGCTGTGTTCGGGGTTGCACTTTGTCGGAGTGGTGCAACGATAGGCGGGACACAGGTTAGTTACGAGAACTAAATGTATACTAGTATGAAAGGAGAAGAGCGAAGTAAAGAAGAGTTTATACTTGAAGGTAAACTCCGAGCGGAGTAATGAAAGTCCGAAGTGACTGGGACGGGGTTTGGTGCGGGGCAACGGAGTTTGAGGCTTCGGGGTTGGACTTAGAGGTTTTCTGGGATATGACAGTGAAGAACTAGGACTTCGCATTGTTACAAGAGAACCCTTCTTTAGGGTTGAGTACGACATCGTCAACTTCACTCTGCTTAAGTTGACGACTATCAAACAGACCTTGCTTCCTCTTTGATCGCTCTCTATGACTGAGTTAACTCCAGTTGTCATGGTAAGCGTAACAAAAGAACTAGATTGCTGATCAGGCCCTGTTCTTTAACAGAAGGCCTCGCCCATCATATCGTGGTTTCGCGCACCATCATCTTCCCCCGAGTCCCCACTAGCTGTGGATCTCCCATCACTGTCTATCCAACTTCCAGACCTCTGGAAACTTTCAACCGGACACCCAGACTACCTTCCCCTCCCGAGGAGACTTGCCTCCCTCGAAGAAAAGGGAAGATACAGACGAGCTCAGGAGAGAGTTCAAGAACAGAATCTTGCTGAAGGAAGGCCGGCACACGCTCTCCCGCCCCAACCCTTCATTTCAGTAGGACTCATCGTACCCACTGCCTATCCTGAAACAATTCCTGACCCGATCTCCGAGCCAATCCCCCAGGAAGAAGACAGATTTGCTCCCATTGATTGGTCCACAGCACCCTCCCCGGTATGACCCAAACGAATTCCCCTTCCCCCAGACCCAGACACAGACTCTGAAGACAAGATGCCCAAATTAAAGGCCGGATTACCTAACGAATTCTCTGGCAATGGCATTGATGCCAACTGGTGGCTCCATGCCATGGATGCGTACTTCACCATCAATCCAAAGTACGACGATCAAGCAAAGATTGTCACTGCCCTGAATAGGATGAGTAAGGGCAAAGGAAGAACCTTCTCTGAAGGATATTATGAACACATGGCTAAGAAACTAATCCCGATGGCCAAACAAACCTGGGAAAAGTTTAAAGACGACTTCCGGGGAATGATGTCCATTCATGATGAAACATCCTCAGCCAGGAGGAAACTCTATGCCATCCGCCAAGGACCCAATACTGAGGAAGCCTTCAACAAGTTTGCCTCTGAGTTCAAACTCTTGGCAGCCCAGTCCAGGATCATTGATCAGTCTGCTTTATGCGAAACCTTCAGTCGAGGGGTTCACAATGACCTTATGGAAAAGGTACTAGGTTCCAATGAAGAACCACTCACGGTAGATGCCTGGATCAAAGTGGCAGGAAAATTCGCCCGCCAAAATGAGCGCATCAGGGACATCCGAGGCAGGAGACCTGGATTTGGAGGATATGGAACTTCCTCCAACAACAGCCGTGATCCCAACGCTATGGACGTTGACTACATCCAACTCTCCCCTGTAGAGAGGGCCAAGCTCATGAGAGAAGGCAAATGCTTCATATGTAAGAAGCCGGGATGTTCCACCAGGAACCACAAGGACAACCAAAAAGGATCCGGAAACTGGCGATCCGGACCCTGCTCCGAAAAACCCTTACCACGTCCCCCTGTACAAAACCGGGTGGTCGAGGATAAACCCGCAGAAAAGGAGGAAAAGAATGAGGCAATCAGGATGATAGAGCAACTGGTCGCAAAAGGTCACGGAGTAAAAGAGATGGCTGAGTCTCTTCAAGAGATCTATCTGGAGGACCCACCAACCTACCAGACAAAAGAAACGCCTATGGAAGGAATCAACCAGACCTGGACCACACCCAAAAAGAGTGCAAAGCTCTCAGAAGAAAGGGTAAAGCAGCGACTTAAGGATTTTTAGACAGGTGCTGAGGACCGACTACTCGACTGCCTAGAATGAACCCCATTGTAACCACTGTAGAAGAAAAGTCAATTTTAATACCTCTACAGGTATCTGCGATGGGGGGAGTTCATATTGGACAAACCACCGCCCTAATCGACTGTGGAGCTATGTCCTGCTTCATGGACGAAGCCTACGCCTGAAGGAACAGATTCCCCTTCTTCCAACTAGCCGAACCTCGAGAGGCATACAACGCGGATGGAACCATTAATAGGTCTGGAACCATTCGCTATCGCATCCGAGTCACAATCTACATTCAAGGAGTACCTCGAAACCAAGACTTCTTCATCGTTCGATGTGGAAAACAAAACATGATCTTGGGAATGACTTGGCTAACCGAAGTCAACCCCCTCATTGATTGGTCCTCTGGCATGGTAGAAATAAGTGGCGATCCACACCTTCCCTCTCGCCGACAACCAATACATCAGAGATACCTCCTAAGGGCCATGGGACTCGATATGGACGACCGAATCGAACAGCATCTGTACAAAAGAAAAGGACTGGGGGAATACCTCCCAAAGAAGGAATGGATACATCGAACCACTCTTTCTACCCAACTAGCCCAGGAAGCCGGACCCAAGAAAACCGAGCTTCCTAAAGAATACAAATGATACAAGAAAGTCTTCGAGGAACCATCAAATGAATTACCCCCTAAACAAGCCTTTGATCACAAAATCGAGCTCAATAAGGACTTTGTACCCAAAAGATGAAAGGCTTACCAATTAAACCCTGCAGAACAGGAAGCCTGCAAAAAGTTTATCGAAGAACACCTAGCCTCTGGAAAAATAGAGCCATCCAAATCCCCGCAAGCATCTCCCTTTTTCTTCATGCAAAAGAAAGATGGAAAACTTCACCCCTGTCAGGATTACTGATATCTTAACTCCCAGACAGTAAAAAATGCCTACCCCTTACCCCTTATAGGCGACCTCATTGATAAGCTGAACAAATCGGAACTGTTCACCAAAATGGACGTTCGGTGGGGGTATAACAACATTCGAATCAACCCAGCAGACAAATGAAAGGCCGCCTTCATCACCCCCTATGGACTCTATCAACCGATGGTGATGTTTTTCGGCATGTGCAACTCCCCTGTGACATTCCAGGCTTACATGAACAACACCTTTGCTGACATGATCGCGGAAGGATGGCTGGTCATCTACATGGACAACCTCCTCATCCACTCTAAGAATGATCCAAAACTACACAAGGAATGGACACGGAGGGTGTTGGCCTGAATGGAAGAACAAAAACTCTTCCTCAAACTCGAAAAGTGTACCTTCGCGGCAAAAGAAGTCGAATACCTCGGAATGGTGGTTGGGAATGGACGAGTCCAGATGGACAAAACCAAAGTAGATGCCATCAGAGACTGGAAACCCCCCCAATCTGTAACCGCAGTATGATCTTTCTTAGGATTTTGCAACTTCTACTGAAAATTTATCCCCGAATTCTCCAATATTGCCCGTCCCCTCAACGACCTTACCTGAAAAACCACTAAGTGGGAATGGACGGATGCCCACCAGGGGGCCTTTGAACGGCTACAAGATACCTTTCTATGGCAACCTGTCCTCACCATGCCGGATACTTCCAAACCGTTCACCCTCATGACCGATGCCTCCCTTGTTGCAATGGGAGCAGTCTTAATGCAAAAAGACGGGAATGGAGATCTTCACCCATGCTCCTACTTATCCAAAACCCTCTCCAAGGCGGAGCGGAATTACGATATCTATGATAGGGAGCTCCTCACCGTCATCCACGCCCTGGAGAAATGGAGACACTACCTTATGGGCACTGAACACATGGTTACCATCCTAACGGATCACAAAAACCTCACCTATTTCTGGCAACCACAAAATCTATCCCGATGACATGCCAGATGGCAGCTCTTCCTCCAAGAATATAATCTCTCTTTTTGACACTGCCCAGGTTCCCAAATGGGTCCTGTGGACGCGTTGTCACAACCAGAAGGAGTTGAAACTTCTTCTGACAACACAGAGAAGACACTCCTTCCAGAACAGCTGTTTATCCGTACCATTGATGCCAAGCTACGCTCCAAATTACTCGCATCCACTCCAATGGACACTCTAGTCCTTGAAAGGCTGAAACTGCTCAGCACGGACCACGAACAAGTCCTTCCCACCCGGTTCAATAATCCAATGGACTGGGCCTACACTGATGGCATGCTCTATTACAAAGGATGTGCTTACGTCCCGGACCTCCTACTTCGATGACAATTGGTTGAAGAATGCCACTCTTCCCCGCTCAGCGGCCACAATGGTTATTTCCGAACGGTTGCTACCCTTGAAAAAGACTACTGGTGGCTGGGGATGACTACTTTTGTCCACCAGTACATTTCTGGCTGCGCCACCTGTCAAGCCAACAAAGTCCAGACCCACCCTATGGTCCCTGCCCTCTTGCCTATTGCCTCCACCGCGACCCAACCGTTCCAGCAGATTTCCGTTGATCTCATCACCGGCCTCCCAACTAGCAATGGCTTCGATTCCGTCATGGTCATGGTCGACCATGGGCTTAGTAAGGGGGTCATTTTTGAACCTTGTACCAAAACTATTGATGCGGCTGGGGTGGCCGAGCTCTTTTTCTCTTCAGTCTTCAAACATTTTGGACTACATGACAAGATAATCTTGGACAGAGGCCCTCAGTTCGCCTCTGCCTTTGCTATTGAACTCGCCAGACTCCTCCAATATGATGTTGCTCTTTCCACCGCATACCACCCTCAAACTGATGGAGAGATGGAAAGGGTCAACCAAGAGCTGGAAACTTATCTACGGATCTTTTGCAATGGAATCCCACAAAAATGGTCAAACCTCCTTACTACTGCCGAATACCACCATAACTCCGCACACCACTCCGTCACTAAACAAACCCCGTTCTTCCTAATGATGGGCTACGAACCCCACTCTTATCCCCCTCTTGGCAAGACCTTCCTTCCGGCTTTGGAACAACGAATGAGTTCCCTGGAAAAAGCCTGGGAAGAAGCTATCGCCACACATGACAAAGCCAGACGATACATGGCAGAACAAATAACGTCCAAGTTCTCCTCCTGGAAAACTGGACAAAAAGTATGGCTTGACTCTCGAAACCTCAGGCTAAGATACCCCACTAGGAAGCTTGCCCCTTGTAGGGAAGGACCCTTTGAGATTGTCCAAGTACTATCACCAATTTCCTATCGTCTCAAACTCCCTCCAACTTGGAAAATCCACGACATGTTCCACGCCTCCCTTTTGTCCCCGTATAAAGAAACCGAGGAACACAGTGCAAACTTCTTCCCTGAACCCCCGGATATAATAGAAGGAGAAGAAGAATGGGAAGTCAAGAACATCTTGGCACACCGAGGGTCACCCGCCCGACAATCGTATCTGGTCAAATGGAAGGGGTATTCCGCGGTGGAGAACACCTGGGAATCAACACGGAACCTGCGGCACTCCAAAGAACTAATTCAAGAATACTGGGACCGACAAGGAGATAAGAGGTAGCCAATCAGGATCTATACCGGGAATAGCTATAAGGTGCACCGACTGGTGGCAGGCTTTCCCCCATTCCCCAGAGCTCACCTCAGAAATATGTACACCACCGTCAATGACCTCCCAGTCGACACCCCTCTTCATCTCCACCGCTTCCCTCCCGAACATCGCTGGATGACCCTCAGTGCCCTCCTATCCAACCCCATCGTCCATCAATACCTTAAGAGAGACGACGCCTTCGTGCATGGTGGAGCCCTTGATACCCTCATCGCTGTCGCCCAATCCCTCCATACTGTCAAGCAATTCCATGAGATCACTATGGGAGATGTACTCAAGCCCAATCCCGGACACGTCCTCATGGACACCACCATCGCTGAAGCCCAACACTATGTGTTCGACACTCTCCAATGCTTTGGAGTCCTTACGGCCCTCAACCAGCTCCTTTTCGTTGTCGTTGCCCCCGTTATCTGCACCATCTTCAGATCGCTCCCCCATCAGTACCAACAATTCTATCTTGATCAGTCAATCACCCCCTGGGACAACCCCCTCTGTACCTGGGATAGAGACACCTCGGTCAGAGAAGACCTCACCACTGCCACCTCCACCACCTCCACTTGAGATTCCTCTCCACTATCCTCGTCCTCTAAGGAGAACAATACCCCAATTCCTGTGCCAGCCCCTAGTGAGCCCGTCAAAGGAAGCCTCGACCCTCGGGGATCTCATCTGAGAATTCACACTGGAACTGATGGAAAGAACCCCTTCGCTGATGGGGGACTCGTGGATCGCATCCTGGCCACAATCCCTCTTGCCCACCATCCCTCTCCCCCTCCCACTGTTTCCCTCAGAGATGCTGAAAAGAAGTACATCATCATTGGAGGATTGCAGTCTTCGGATGTCAAGGGCCAACGAGGAAACAAAGGTAAAAAGGTGGCTTCGGTATTGCCCCCACCTGCCGGGACCTCGACCAATCCCATCAACATCGACCGCATTCCCACCCCCCGCTCCTCCACATCTCCCTACAACAATCGCACCCGATGCTTCATTTGTAGGAGTGCGGACCATTTACGACCAGACTGCCCCCGCTATACTTGCCCCATCTGCCACAAAACAGTGCCAGGACATGCACAAAAAGACTGCCCCTTCCATACTTGCCTATGCTGCGGTCACCAAGGGCATATACTGGAGTTCTGCTGGGAAAGGCCGTCAATCGAGGATTCGTACGATCTTACCGACTATGAGATCAACTGTGGGGACAATTGAGGAGGAAGAAGGGGGTTAGTCTCGAAGGCGGGACTTCGAGCCATAAAGAGGGGCTAATGTTACAGTTTTTGCTTAACGCTACGTTTATTTCTTTTCCTTGTCACCTTTCGGACTCATTCCTCTCTACACGACGGGACAGTCCCCGTCCGATGTCTTCCGATCTATCCCTATGATGCTGTATTCGTCACTCGGCAACTTTTCCCAAGTATGACACCCGTTCCTTCCCGCTCACTGCTTGTTCCACTCTTCCGGACGGCAGGACTCTGTTCTTGTTCCAATTCCACTTCTTCCATCTCGTTCCGACTTACGGAACTCCTACCTTTCCTGCAGGACCCGATGGTCCGTGTCACTTTTCGCATCGTATAAATACTCAAGCAGTTGTACTTGTAAAGCCAATCTAGTTCTACGCAATTCATACCGTGTTTACTGGAGTCCTCTTCTCGCTCAATTCTCTTCCCTCGTCTCTTGCGAAGAACTAGGACTTCACATCATTACAAGAGAACCCTTCTTTAGGGTTGAGTACGACATTGTCGACTTCGCTCTGCTTAAGTCAACAACTATCAAACAGACCTTGCTTCCTCTTTGATCGCTCTCTACGACTGAGTTAACTCCAGTCATCATGGTAAGTGTAACAAAAGCTAGAGTCTGTTTGATAGTTGTCGACTTAAGCGGAGCGAAGTTGACAATGTTGTACTCAACCCTAAAGAAGGGTCCTCTTGTAACGACACAAAGTCCTAGTTCTTTGCAAGAGAAGGGAAGAGAGACTCAAGCAAGAAGAGGGCGACTTCGAGTGAGAGGAACTCCAGTAAATGCAGTAAAGATTGCATAGAACTAGATTGTGGTTACAAGTACAAGGCTCAAGTATTTACACAATGCGAAATCTAGCACGGACCATCGGGTCCCATAGGAAGAGTAAGTGTTCCGCTAGTCGGAACAAGACAGACGAAAAGGAATAGGAGGGAAAACAGGATCCCACTGTCCAGAAGAGTGGAATGTCAGTGAGCAGGAGGGAACGGGTGTCATACTCGGGGAGAACCACTGAGTGACTGTACAGCATCGTAAGGGAATAGTTGGAAGACATCAGATGGGAGCAGTCCCATCGTGAGGAGTAAACGAGTCCGAATAGAAGGAAAAAGAAAAAGAAATTGCGCACAAAGGACAAAACCATAACAGGTCATGATCATGGACAGAGGTGACATATTTGTTGTTGTTTGTAACTTGTTGATCAGTACACAAGGTGTCAGCCACATCATCACCATCGGACAGAGATCTAATGCCAACCTGTTGTCAAACATACCCCCATCCTCTCCACTCTATTGCCTCCCTTTCCCTCGCTGCACTGACTGACCCTGGTCAATGGTTGAGGTGTCGCGAAATCAGAGCTATACCACTCCGGGACCTGTGTGTTTACACGTTTAAGTGCTACTGCGATCAAACGTCCAACGATCAGTACTCACAGTGAGTACATACAAGCTGCCCATCATTGACCCTGTCAAGCTAAAGTGACCAAGGGACAGAGATGAGCATGTGGGTGTATGGTTGTAAGTACACCCCTTAAATTGACAGGCTAGTTGTTGCGATGGGGACAGCGTCACATCATCCACGAGCTCTACTTAAGTGACTGTGTCACAACAGTCCATGCGCTCCATGACACAGTGGCTAATTGTGAGCACCTCACATTTGCAACCTGGGTTAGGAACTCATGAATGAGCATACATTGTATACCTTGCTATATGCAGCAGTGGATACCAACATCCCTGAGCAATCGCCCCTTCATGACATGGTAAAATTATATATTGTCATGCTCAGGATTGACATGTTTTGTGACTCAGATCACGAAATACGACAGACACCTGAAACATGAATATAATGTTGCCGACTGCTTCGATTTGCGTGACTCTCACTGAGGAATGCAACATAGCTGTTCAGCTGGACTTGTGCACTATCCTATGCACACAAGAATGATCAATGATCAATGATTCTCTAGGTTTGGAGAGCATGCCAGTTGCCAAAAGAGTGCCAACTACACGTTAATTTGTGTCCGTCATGACATCAATGTCTGTTACGCTTACTGCGAGCCGATGCCCTAGTGAAGTTAGTCGCAACCGTTCGTGTGAGAAGAGATGAAGTGAGCAGTAATACTACCTATGTACTGCGAGCCAGCCAGCCCAGCGAAGTACCATCCCTTGCGTGGAGGAGGTCAAGCACGGACATGCAAGACTGACAAAGAGTCTTGAGGGTACAAGCACAAGCAAATGCCTTGAAGAGCCGGAAGACAAGGGTCATGAAATAGAAGTGAAGTCGAGAGTGGACAAGACTCAAGAGGGTTCCCTCTACCAGTACACCAGTAGACAAGAATATGATTGCAAGTATAAGAGCACCGAAGTGCAGTAGAGATACAGGCAGGTATCCAGACGTAGAACTAGCTTAGAGGTAACAATGAATAAAGGTACCTCTATATATACTATCCTGAATGGTGCACGGACCATCAGGGCAAAGGGTGATCCATGAGGATCAAATAGGCTTCCCACAGCGGGAAGGAATGAAGAGGATCAAAAGGAGTCCCATTGTCGTGAAGAGCAGAAGGGGATCAATGGGATCATACAGGATCAAAAGGGGAAACATGCCCTATATGGCTATAGAGTCCATTGGACGGTACATGTGATAGGAGATCTAGAACAGGATCCCATCAGGAATCAGAATAGGATCAAAAGGGGATCCGCTGTCTCGGGACAATGAGGATCAGCATGGGAATCCACAGATGATCGGGGACACATCTAGTGCCATATGTGGACGGAGTTCCGCATGGCTATACAGGGGCTGAGGATCAGCCTGGGTCGTGATGAGTCATGCTCCTACAACCGGCAAGGAGCGGAATAACGAAGGGAAGGCGGAGGGTTCCAGGATTGGTTAGGAACGGGTGTCTGTCATATCCCAGAAAACCTCTAAGTCCAACCCCGAACCCCGAAGCCTCAAACTCCGTTGCCCCACACCAAACCCCGTCTCAGTCACTTCGGACTTTCATTACTCCGCTCGGAGTTTACCT
>JBBPJL010000069.1:0-36858 GCA_038088675.1 Xanthoconium separans | reverse complement strand
CGCCGACCACTGATGTATGTTTTCAATCGACAGGTTGCTGCAGTTCGCCAAAGTGTTCATGTACGAGCTCGACGCAGAGCTGGTCGGATCTATCCACAACTCATTGTCTGATGCGGACTTTACACTCCGCGCCGAGCTTGACAATGATATCCTCGATTACATTGCGCAGCAGATCATCGAGCAATTTAAGGCTGCCGAGGTCGCTGCCGATCAAGGCATAGAGGCAGCGCAAGAAAAGGTCGACGAGGCTGAGAAAGAGTGGGAAGCTGGGATCGCTAAAGCAGAGAAAAATCTCGAGGATGCACGCAAAGTATGGGAGTCGTACGAAGCCAGCGTCCGGAGCGCCAATCAGCCCATCATCGACTGGTTTAACTCGGAGATATCTCGACTACAAGGCGACCTCGACAGGGCTCGCAAGGCTTATCAGGATGCCCAGGACAATGCTCAGCGGAAATTGGATCAAGCCGAGCAAGATCGCAACTCTGCCTTGGCAGCCGCTCAGGATGACGTCGAACAAGTCCAACGCGACATGAACAATGCGATCGACGATGCACAAGAAGTCCTCGATGATGCAGAGTGGGCCTTGTCCAGTGCATTTGGAGATGCTGAGCAAGCTATAGATGACGCTCAGGCGGAGGTCGACAAGCTCCAGAATGAAATCGATGATACAGAGAAGACGATCGATGAGTACGAGGACGCACCACTTTGGAGGGTTGATCTGAAACTCCAGATCCCCGTTCTTTGGGGAAAAGTCGCGTATTTGGAGGGATTGAAAACGGCTGCGGATTTTGTCTTGGATGCAGCTCGTGCTGTCTTGCAGGGCTCGGAATACCTTTTAAAGGAGGGCGCCGTTGAGAGTGCTCGCGAGGAATTGGAGCGTGTCCGGTCAACATGGAACTTCACTCTTGAAGGAGCGAAAACCGCGCTACATGAAATCGATGCAAGGACCGAAAAGGCTGTAAAGGATGCCAGAGCCGGTCTGGAGAGAGTAAAGACGGGAGTCGAGTACTATGCTATCGACATAGCACAGCGAGCTCTCGACGCATTCAAGTCAGCAAACACATCCCTGTACGAGGCAGCCGTGACGGCGATCCAAGGGTTGATGAATAGCGCTCAATATGTTGCTTACACAAGTGCCCAAGCACTACTTGAAGCTGCCAAAGGAGCGACGGGGATGCTCGACGCAGCAAAGGCTGCATTGGAACATGTGAAGGAGTCGGTAGAAGGTATCTTGAAGACTGCCGAAGAAGTTCTCAATTATGGCGCGAAAGCCGTGAACATCAGGTCGATCATCCTTTCGGGTACCCTCCGCGGCATGCTTGGGATTGATGGACGTCAGGCTCGGCCTCTCTCGGCTGAGATCAAAGGATACATCATTGGCAAGGCGTTTGACGTCCAAGCTGACTTTGATATCAAGGGCCCAGCGGCTGCGTTCATCACCGCCATCTTCAAAAAGTAAGTCGACTATAGACGTTGGGGACTACATTCTGAACAGGCTTTTCACCAGGCTATGGGATATGATCAAACCAGCTGATCAACCAACTGATAGCGGCAAGAAGAGTCCACCCACGCGCAGGCGGGGCAGCCGGTCTCTGAGCAAACCACGCCACGGGGTAAAGCGGGATAATAAGGACTGGCCGCCCTATGACGATGACGATCCCTTGTTCGTGCAGGATGGTAGAGCCAAACGATCTGATGTTCTGAGGATGCTCGCAGAGAAGTCGGAATCGATTCTCGTTGACATGCCCCGTAGGCCATTTAGCGGCAGCCCGGTAGTGTCCTCCCGGGTCGTGGCTACCAGGGCAATGGTTTTGATGCATGAGCAGGGGGTTTCCTTCACCTAACGGTCTCGAGGATGATTGCTACGATTGTGAAGCAGTATATGTAGTAAGTTGTAAGTCTGTAGGTTAGTTGCTTAACGCTTGGAAGTTCCAGCTGGTCGGATGATGCACCAGGAAGTCTCGTGGACTGTGTTTCTTTTTGAAACGATAGAAGCCAACGTGGTCATCAAGACTGTAACTTGACTTTTCGGTTCGATTTTATCAATGAACACTTGCTGTATTTCTTATAATACGGGTGTACGATCAATCTTGACAAAAGGGCTTGCGTCCCTCTCTGAAGATGATCATCATTACTGCGACGATAGCGGCTAGTAGCCGTTAGTGCCATCACTACCTCTTCCCGCCGTCCAAGACTAAGGCTAAGTAACAAGAATTTATTTCAACAGCAGAACTCGTTCGGCGCATGTGGTGCGACTCGGGTGGCATCGCCTGGTTCTCGCTCGACGCTGAAAATGGCGATGGATATAGATGGACTTTTCGGGGCTGTACCTCGACGCGTCCGAGTCCCGCTTGGACGGCTCGTCAACCCCGTACCCAACGTGTCAATTCTGCGTTGTGTGTTGAGACACGGGTGTCCAAGGATGTTAGCGTCGCGGGGGTCGCAAAAGCCAAAGGCAAAGGGGTATAAGATAAACCTAGGCTCGTAGGGCATCGCTTGCCCATTCGTTCCTATACACAAGACTACCACGCGTCGTCGTGACCCCTCGTTGGCTCGCAATGCTCTTTTCGAGCTTGACTCCTTCTACGCCCGAAACCCGCCCTCGTTGGCGTTGCGTACGACCACCACACACCCCCTTGTGCGGGTTCACGAGCAGGCGCGAGGGTATCCGGTGTTCGCTTCAGATGTTGACCGAACGAATACAGGAGTATCCTGATGGGCAGGAGTCTGAGGGGAGGTGGTAGTACTGGTAGGTGGAGTCGAATCTGTGTTCCCATGTTAGTGTCGCCCTGCAAGTACTTTATCGAGGCATGTACGTACGCCCGAGATCAGCCATCTCCTAGAATAACGGGCACACCGTAGCCCTGTCGTCTTGGTGTTTGCGTGGTGGGCGCGCGCGCGTAGACTGACCGGATTGACCAGCCGCCATGTCATCCGAACGGGTGACCGTTCTTGGGGCGGATGAACGCGTTGGGGTGTGTGGACGCGAGGGGAGGAGGGACGTCATACCCGAGAATGTGGAACGCAGTGGACGAGACGCAACAACGACGTTGTCGTTAGAAGATTGTGCCAGACGCGAGGGCGAGGTTGAAAGAGGGAAGCCGTAGAAGCCGTCATGGGGTTGCAAGTTGGGCACTGCGAGCGTCGGAATTCAGCGCGTCGGATTCGCCAAAAGACCTATTCGAATAACCACTGTCAATGTCATTGATCGGCGATCGGGCTGTAGTAAAAAAAAATGGCACCGTTCTTGCATCTCGTGAGGGATAGTAAAGGAAACTAGTCACTTGTAAAAATCGACCGAGTCGCTGTTCGCCTGTAATAGCCTGAGGCAAACTTGCTCGGTGACCGACCAAACACCTGCAGGGACTCGGAGTCTGAGCTGACTCGGATGATAAGTTCATCGTTCTGGGTCTATGATACACTGTGATGTCCGAATCGAACTTGAAATACGTAACATACTTGCTCTTCCCGGTAGCACGCTACGAAAAGTTCCGAACCTTGCCGTACGCGTGTGAGTTCTAACGTCACAACTGGTCTAGACCCGGATGAGCGACGGTTCGAACTTCGAAGACCGTCACAGTGCCAGGACTCGAAACTCAAACTTACGCGTATTGTCAGATCTTTCCCTTCATTTGATGACCCCGCCAAATTGCAAACAATATTGAGAGTATGAAGATAAGTTGGTTTGCTGCTGATCTGTTACAGTAAAATCCCTCATAATACATACCTGGATTAACCCATACTCCCCCGCCCGAGAATCCCGGTATAAGAGGGAAAACTCCATTCTATAAATCAAGTTAATATCGATATGATGCTTGGACCAATAATAAACCTTACCCTGAGCATTCTCGGTCAACATAGTTGTTGGCCAAAGTTAAAGCTCCCCTCCTGTAGCACCAACGTCCCATCCAAATTTTAATCCTCGGAGATGGAAGGGTTGTCAGCTTCGAGGAAATCAGGAGAGGCGGTTATTACCCCCCTTCTGAGATCCAGGTGACAATGTCGATGTCAGTTCGTGTGCACGGACACCAATGGTCAATGTCGGGTTAATGAATAGTGATGAAAGTGACGACGTTGACAAAGAAATTCCCTGTGAAATAATTCATCGACCATCTAGATACCTGATCCGTAAAAACGACTGTACCTCGCCTGTACTAAGTAGTTGGGCGTTGGCAAAATCGCATCACTGATCATCGGTTCTCTTAGTCCTCGCTGCGACGCGAGACTTGGAGCCTCTTGGGGACGCACGCATGTCACCGAGAGTGTAGGGCAGAGAAAAACCACGCACTATTAACACGCCGTCATTCGCATCAACCCCTGGGGTTGATTCGAGCGCATCCGCGAAGGTATACGCAATGTGTGGAGCGGGACTCAAGTTGGTTGTGGGGGGGTCCAATGGTTTAGTAGCTGAAGCAAGAAGCACTGCGCGTTGCGTACTACCACTGGCGGTTTGGTGCGCGTGCGAGGATATTATGCAGGGTTCGTTCCGCGAGATGCTGTATTGGTCGAGAAAATTGAGAGCACCCAGGTTTGAGGGTTTGAGGGGGGGTGATGGGTGCGGTGGAATCTGTCTGCATCATACATTGCTGGGTTGCGTCAGTTTTGTTGATCCACGACACGACAAGTATGGCACGCACAAGATTAGCCATGTCCTCGGTCAACGCTCATGTCCCGACACACCCAGACCAACGGGAGAACCCGCAACGGGGAGCCGTACGCTAACTGGTGTTGCACGTCACGGTGTTGGTCAACTTGGGTCAACTCGGCGGTGTGGACACGTGGAAGGGTTACTTAGTCGTCGTCGTCGTTGAATATTTGAAGAAGCTCATTATCACACCAAAGGCGATTGAGTGACTCGTCCTTAGCAACTTGGCCAACCCGGAGCGTCGGAGTCGATGAGTGAGAGGTTCTCACTCTGTCGCGTCACACTATTTGTGACACCCTCACCAGTATGACCTATCAGTCAGGGACCCACTGACTACCTAGTTGGCCCGTCGCACATCGGACGTCGTGGTAGGGCGGCAATTTTTATTAGTCTAACTACTGCTACTACATACTCACAAAATCATCACAGAGCGCCACTGTTCGACTCTTGGAGTCTCCACGTTACTCATCCTTACCCGTGCCAGTGGGGGTTCTTCTTGGTGATTGACAAGACACTCTCGGGGTCCACTGAAAATTGCCCCCAACACCACTTCGAATGCACGTAAGAGCATACTCGTGGGGGATACAGGCACCAGTCTCCGTATACAGTGCACTCAAAGGTTTTATCTCGGTTGAATGTGGGGTGAGTGTTTTGTCAGTGATGTGCCCCTTACGAATCTGATGGCATCAGCCCGTGTTCGCTAGCGTGTTCAGAAGGTATTCGAGATAACAACACGAGCCTGACGGACGGACGTGGGACTACGACCTCAATGACATTCGGCCCATCCATGTTTCGAGTTCTTGAATTGACTTGTATGCCAAGGTACGCCAAGACTCTTACTTGCAGGCTTCGAAACTGAGAATGAATGGCTCGGTTAGCACGAAGACACTGATCAAGAGGGGTATGTACTTGTCACGCTGCCGGGCCAGATGGGGATGACGGGCTTTCACAGCGCCACACCATCTTGCTTCCATTCACGAGAAGCCCCGCACGCTTTGACCAATCCATTGTGCCGAAGATCGTGTAGGGTAGGTGACGTTTCAAGACTCTCATGACCTCCACATGTTGGACTCAATTGAGCGTTCGGCAGATTGGTTCCCTCGGGTCCGTCTGGGCAGCACAGGCAAGGATGGTTCGCATGTCACCGGAGATTCTTCAGAAACCGCAACAAATAGGACTAAATGCGGATGCGGGGGAGGTATAAAGAGTCGGCCGCGTCTCTGCAACAGCTAGAGACCTCGTCATCCACAAGGTTTCACTCCAGCATCTGCTCCTACGCACGCTCTAGGCACTTACTTGTTCGCTTCATCGTGGTTCGTGGCCTCTCGTCGATGCGTCTTCGTTCTTGCACGTGTCTGATGACCTGTCTAGCTGAGCTATCTGATCTTGGCACTCCCTAACGTTCCTCCCTATGGCGGGCGACACCGAATGGGTGAGCGACATTACGATTTCATGCCTCACGCTAACAACGAAACACGTCGACTGATGTAGTCACCTTTTCACTTCACTCTCGTGAGACAAAACATCGAATTGACGTGCACCTCGTATGATGGTAGCAAGCATTCGAAGCTGTTGGTTTCTGCAGGCATATATGAAGCCACCTCCTCGGTTCCACGCTTGTCGACTATAGCCGAGGACAAAGATATCGTCTACGTGAAGAAATTTGAGAAATACCTTACTCTGCACGCATTGCAGGAACGACTCAATAATCCAGAACGCCGCAAACTTGATTACGCTACTTTGCAGAAGGCTCCAGACGCAAAGCCATTCGAGCTTTGGGACCAAGACGGTAGTCTCGATTATATACCTCATTCGTTGATCCGTGCCATCTCGAATGAGCCATACGACGACAAGGTGGACGAGGCTCATCTCCGGATTTGGACAAGCATCGCGAAGAATCTTGCTGGCCGGCCGGCCGAATATATCAACCCCTATGCGCGCTTTTCTCTGAGACCCTCCGACGCCCTGAAGAGTAAGGCTCCGGACGGGTTGCTCTACTGCTCGCCTGCTGAATTACCCGCCTATGGTGTTACCACTGACAAACTCAAGGCCATCATCACCGTCAACACGGGGAGGTTCGATGGATGGCCCGACCCAGTCGTTGTCGATTATGCGACTGCACGGGATGCTATGGGCTTGAAGCTCATCGGTCGAAATTTCTTGCAGTTTTACTTTCTCTGGATGAAGGTCGAGCACTACGAAGAGCTTTGGAAAGAGCTCGGGGTGTCTGAGCTATTGCACCCACTCCCTGCAGAAGATGGGGAGAACGCCTACAATGACGTCGATCGCTACATACTAAAAGGGAGTAGCGATGGACCAACGGTCGATGGGGTTGATAGCCAAATTATCTCGACGACCCCCGGGGACAGAGATTATGAAAGCGAGGGCCTGACTGCCGATAAGGTCATGGGTACAAATGCCCAAATGGTGAGTAATATCACTTCCCATGCGGTGTTCGTGTTGTTGACCAATTGTTGTGTTGCGAAAGGTCGCCGAGAAACTTTGGGGGACGGATTACATCACGTCTAGAATGGGTGAGGGTCGTAACAGTGAGGTTTCGACAGTCGAGGTGCGAAATTCGTGTCGTAAGAATGGGAAACAGTCACCGATATTCGTCGGCAGTGGTTACATCCAGCAGCATTCTCCTTTGGTGGTCAGGACCCCAGCAAGAATGTCGTTTTTGGCACTTGGGAGTGCAGCACAGACATCGTTCGCGCGGAGAATTTTGTCGCCGAATTGACCAAGAAGAACAAGAAACGTGCTGACTCCAAGGGAAGCCTGGTGACGGTAAATAGCACTGGGGCGACACTCTCTCGCTTTACACTAGCAAAGGAAAATATGGATGCAACTGTCCCAAGATGGGCAAAGTATCATCGTAGGTCACAAAAGGCCACCTGTGTGACGATGCCTGACACGAAGTACAGCTTGGCTCTCTTTCTCCCTTAATTATCGGCATGTGATGGGTGCGGACAATTGCCCACTGGTTAGTGAAGTCAGCTTTCCGGCAACGCTTGTTTACAATTCTCCACAGAACGGGGGTATCGCGCATGACATCAACTTTGACCCATGGTCCATTTATGTGCCTCTTAGCATGGAGCCTAGGCTCGACGTCATGATCCTCAAGGATCTCAAGTCCGGGGGTAGTACGGCGGACATAATCACAGGCATTTATGACGCGTATCGAGCGCTTGCGAGGAACGCTGCGATTAATCGTCTCCCATTTGTGGAACTTCCCGGTATGATCGTCAAGCATCCAACGATCGCCAGCACCGACGAGTCATTCAATGGCACACCTGTCTCCGAGGATGACTATGTTCTTCATGGAGAGATAGAACTTTTTGGGACTACCGTGGTTGGCAATCTGGAGAAATGGATTGGTCCTCCGCCCGACGATGTCGTCATCGGAGATGATCCTCCAGTCATCGAGCGAGTGACCATTCCAGGAGATTTCCATTTGTCTATGCTCATCCCGCTCCTTCGTGACACACCATTCGATAAGATCATCTTCCGTAACGTCGCGATCTCCCATCAAAACTATGCTTTCGACAAGACCAAGTCCATTGGATGGCACTTCAATGCTGATTGGGTCATCGACTCCTCTTGTGGTCTGCTCTATGACATTCTTAGGACGGCGCTCCAAGTCGACAAGCCTATTCTCAGCATTCACGCTGCATTCGGGCAAGGGTTGCAATGGAATGCTCCGCTCAACTTACAGAGCTTCATCCTTGAAGGCGTTTTTCCGGACCTCACGCTTTCTCCGGTCTCAGGAGTGACATTCACCTCGATTGGTGTTCAACTTCTTGGAATTCGAGGATTCTCGCCCACGCCACAGCCCCATTCTACGCTCTCCTTCGGCTTCGGCATCTTCGGGACGATGAACTTGGACGTTCCGGGGTCTATCGTCCCATTGAACCTGGACTACGAGATTGGACTCGCTGGAAGTAGAGTCAATTTCCGTGCAGAAATATCTGGTTCAATATGGGAAGATGCACTGGGGGTCAAGGGACTACTAGTAAGTCACATCTTGAAAAGCGTTCACTGCACTTGATCTTGATGCGAAAAACCTAGCTCGAAGACGTAGCATTTGGGACATCCTTCTCCACGACTTCTCCCTGGAAAACATTTGCCTTCAACGTATCTGCAACCTTTTCATATCTGACCTCGCAGGCATCCCTTCAGGGCTCTTATGCTGCAGGTGGCCACTTCTCACTCATGGCGCAAGTCGACAACTTTGGTACCGAGGAGATTGATTCCTTGTTCTATTCGTTATTCTCCGACTCTCTGACACTGCCCGATTTCGATGTGAACATCGGATCGGCCATCATAACTATCGCATCTGGACAAGGCCTTTCACTATCCCTTCTCGACGTCACCGTCGGTGGTTATACAGCCGCGTCTGTTGCACTGTCTTTGTCGTCCTCCGGGGTGTCGTTGTCTGGGGCCTTGACACGCAGTACAATTACGTTTGGCGAGGTGGAACTACGTGATGCTCTGATCAAGCTCTCATTCTGGACAGTTGGCAAGAAGAAGAATGTCGACTTCATGATCGGTGGAACGCTCGGTGTTAATATCATTGACCTCGAAGTCACAGCTGTGGTGCATTTGTATCCCGGAAAAGGTGGCATTGAATGGGCCGTGGTAGCAGAGCTGAGCGCGCCTAACCGAGCCTTTGCCATCTCGGATGTTGTCCCAGCTGTCAAGAACAGCTTCGTCGACTTTTCATTGAGCAACGCAGTGTTCATCGCAGCGTCGAAGGATGACCCATTGATCGGTGAATCATTCCCAGGGTATCATGTACGGAAAGGTGAGCTATCCTTGCTGCTCGACTCAATGTTCCACGGATGACAATGCTTTATCAGGTGTCCAGGTTTTCGGTGTGATCGATAGCATTCCAGCTCTCAACGACCTTCTCCGCGAAGATGTAAAGGGTCTGGTGCTCAACGCTGGCTGGTCGAAAGGCTCCGGTTTTAATCTGCTCGTATCCTTACCCGCGACGGCCTCTATCAATCTTGGCAACGGCATCAAAACAACTCCCATCACGCTCGGCATCAGAACCAGTCCCCTAGAACTTGCGATCACGGCCGGCATAACGGTGCCAGTGAAAGACTCGACGCCGCTTGATTTCAGCTTTGTGCTCGCTGCGAGCTTGACTGGTGCAAGCGCAGCTGCGCAAATGAAGGGCTGGTGGGTCAAACCGTTCGGTGTGGATAACTTGAAGATCGGACCCGAAGTGACACTCTCGATCGAGATCATATATGCGCAGTTTGTCTCCACTGGATTACCCAGGTACGCCAGCTCCATTTCATATGTATGTTTATCGCAGCTTATTTGGATAAAGTGGATTTGGCGTCTCTGGGGGTCTCATGGTTGGTACCGTCGAAGCTTTCCTAGCAATGAATATCAGTGAGGACCCGAAGCGTACGTTCTGCCATTTGTCGAGCAAGCCTGTTGCTGACATTTCCAAAGGCCAATTGTTGTTCGGGGAGATCAAGAAGCTCGATATATCGGACGTTGTGGAGTTTGCAGGCACCCTGGTGCAGGAGGACATTCCCCAGATTCCGGATAACCTGCTCAAGTTCGAGGAACTGAAAGTGTACATTTGTCCGTTTGGCGTCATACTGGGACAGACGGTGTATCCACAAGGTTTCTCGTTCAAGGCCGATTTGTTGCTCTTTAGCAAACGGGCCAACATTGAATGCAGTATGTATTCATTCGTCTCTGGGCGACTTGGGACGAGAAGTTGACTATTCTGATAGCAATTGACAAGGCCCAGAAATCAGTCGATATCCTCGGAGGCATCGACAACTTTGAACTCGGACCTTTGGTTGTGCGCGGTTCGAAGGGTCCTCGTGCCACGCTCGAGTGCCATGTTGGCGTCTCTAGGCAACAACTCGTCGTCGATGGTGTTGTCAGCATTTTCGACGCGCAGGCGCAGACCAACATCAATGTCCAATTCCTTCCCGATCCGAAATTCAAGTTCTTCTTGTAAGGAATCATGCTCGTTTCCGGCAACGTCGACCACTGACTGTACTTGCGTAGGATGTTGGAGTGGGCCAAGATATTCATGTTCCAGCTTGACGCTGAACTGATCGGCTCGATCCGCGACCAACTCTCTGACGCCGACTTCTCGTTCTATGCTGAGCTTCAAAACGATATTCTCGAATACATCGCGCAGCAGATCATCGAGCAATTTGAAGCCGCCAAGGTCGTTGCAAAGGAAGGCTTGGAAACTGCACAAAAGAAGGTCGACGAGGCCAAGAAACAATGGGAGGATGCGATCGCGGATGCACAGGACAAAGTTAACGATGCACAGAAGAAGTGGAATTCATACGAGAAAACCGTCCGCGACTCCAGTCAACCCGTTATCGACAACTATCTCAAGGAGATCACTCGGCTGCAGGGCGAGATAGACAAGGCTAGCAGGGATTACCAGAAGGCCTTGAGCGACGCTCAGAGGGAAGTCAATCAAGCCAACCAAAACCGTGAATCCGCTTTAAGAACTGCTCGTAATGGCGTCGAGAGTGCTAGACAACAAATGGAGAAAGGGATCAGCGATGCAGAACGAAAGCTCAATGACGCAGAACGGGAGATGTCCAGAGCCTTTGGAAATGCAAAGCGGGATATCGATAACGCTCAGCGGAAGGTCAACGGCATTCAGAATGAAATCAACAGCACAAGGAGGACCATCCGTGAATACGAGAATGCATCAAAGTGGGAATTTTGGAAGAAAATGCAGATTCCCATTCTCTGGATCGAGGTCAAGGCTTTGGAGGCAGCAAAGGCTATTGCCAATAGCGTCCTGGATGCTGCTCGTGCCATCTTGACGGGCACAGAATATCTCGCGAAAGAGGCTGCCGTTCGGGGCGCTCGTGAGACCTTGAACCTTGCCAGGTCAGCTGGGCAGGGTGGTCTTTCAGCAGCGCAGGAAGCACTACGTGCAGCGGATGAAACGTCCAAAGCTGCGCTTGACGCGGCCAATCTCACCCTGGAGGGAGTGAAACAGGGAGGCAAGTACGTTGCTTTCGAGTCAGCTAGAAGAGCTCTCGAGGAATTCGAGAAGGCAAGCAAAGCCGCGTACGAGGCGGCCATGACGGCGATCCAAGGCTTGATGGACAGCGCTGAATTCATTGCCGTCAATGCGGCGAAAGCAGGGCTGGAAGTGGCGAAAGAGTCGACGGCGATACTCGACGCTGCAAGGGAGGCGTTGGTCATCGCGGAGAAGGCATCAGAGGTGGCGATCTCAGTTCTCGAGGAAATCGTCAAGTTTGGTGCGCAAGCCGTCAACATCAAGACGATCAAACTTTCCGGTACCCTGCGTGGCATTCTCGGAGTTGGCGGTACTTCTGCTCGGCCCTTTTCAGCTGTGATCCAAGGCTACGTCGTGGGCCAGTGGTTCGATATCAAAGCCGAGTTTGATCTCAAGAAGCCCGTGGAATTCATCACTGCGCTCTTCACAAAGTAAGTCGACGATCGACTTTTGTTTTCCGTTCCGTGCTTGACAATATTTGTGCAAGGCTTTGGGATTTGGTCGCCGGAGAGTTCAGGCCTGCATTCCTGGCAGCTATTGCCGAGCAACGTCACGTCGCGAGAAGGGAACCCATCGAAGATGGACAGCTCCTGGCAACGAAGAGCAGATACCTCCAACAGCGACCTGACATTCTGAGGACGCTCATAGAAGTCTCTGAAACCGTACTCGTTGACATACCCTGTGGGCCGTTCAGCAGGAGACAGATCGTGCCTCCCCACGTGGCGGCGAGAAAGGCATTGGTTATGATTCAGGAAGAGCAGGGTATTTCGGTCTTCAATGATATCGATGGATTGTGAGGATGGCTGTCATTAATCGTTTCATTCGAGAAGTTGTATGTAGGATAATGCGGCATGTTGTGATAGCGCTTTGTACTGATGGTCTAGTCTGAATACACTGTATGTAAGATATCGTACGAGTTACTTTTCTGGTGTGGAGTGGACGGTCGGCGGACGTGAAGTCCAGTACGAAACAAGAAACAACCAGTGACACGATATACCGCAGGTAGATGAGTGTACGGACACAACGCCCTTTGAACGAGATGAACCAAGGCTCGCGCCACCATATGCATTCACCCTGACACCCCCACCCGGCTACTCCGAGTCTTGGCATATCGTCGGCTCATGAAACAGCTAGTCGCATCTCAATCCTTTGATCATAAAACGAAAAAAGCGACACACACGATTCTCCAGATTGATCCTACGCACAGTACGTATCCCCCTTTTCGAGCTGAACATCCTTGTACAGTCCTTTGGGGGCTCCACGAGCCTGGCATCCAGCAAGATGCAATCATGGTCGAGCGAATGCAGGAGCAGGTCCGTAGCCTTTCATCTCGGCGGCCGTCGAATGGACGTTTACGTAATATTCTTAGACGTGGATCGCCGATGATCCACTTCCTTTTCCGCGTTGATGACTTGTCGTGGTTCGCGGGAAGGGCGAAGGCTCGGCGCGGGTTCGAGAAACCGATGATTCCTGCAACGATGTCTCTTTAACCCTGTCACACAGAGTATTCTCAATGTTCCTCACCGGTTGGTTGTGGCATTTGGAGCATCTAGGGCTGGACGAGTTTAGGGAGTGTGGTAAGATTCTAGCCAAGTCCGATGCGTCAGTTTTGTTAGCGTGCGATGACAAGACACGCACGTACTATAATGAGCCATGTCCTCGGTCAACATGTCTACATGCGCACACGCTGATGCACGGCTCCCCGTTCGCCTCGACGCCCTACATACCTCCCGTAGGCGCTACCAACTTCACAGCCAGCCCACGCCCGGGATCGGCTCAGAGACGCTACCAATGTGAGGCTCATTCCCACGCCCTCGGGAGTCCGTCCCTAGCGTGCTCACTCATACCGTGGAGGGAGACGAAGCTCGAGGAGATGCGGGAGAGTGGGCAATGCTGAATTGGAAGGACGGCGGATAAGCAGTTCCAAGTCCGTTCAGACGCGGGATGCGTGACCGTACGGAGTTGGGTGCGACGCGGATCAGCTCGGGTGGGGGGCTAGGCGAAGGCGTCACCGGCCGACGTGGGGATCGGAATCAGTATGGGCTTCGGTGCAGAGAACCGAGTAAATGTAGAAGTTGATGGCGCTGGATCAGATCTTGGTGCTTGAGCAGCTCGTTGAGCACCTTCCCGTCGGCTACACTCCCTTCTTCAAGTGTTCAGATGCTGCCACCGTACATCGTAGGCAAAAAGAGGGCAGCTATAGCACAGCCACATTTTCCACGACTCGGACGCAGACCATCCACTGACCAGGCTGCTAACTTGAATGAGGCCCTGGCGTCCAGAATCCAGATACTAGTCGGCCGATTGGCACCCTTGTGTCATTTCGTTGCATGAACGCAAAGCTCTGGCTGGTTCAAACACAGGGAACATCAAGAACTTTTTTTTTTTTTTTTTGCAGTGAATGTCGTCGGTGCTAGTGCAAGTTCAGGCTTGACGAATGGCCCATCGACAGTATAGCTTCATCTAACCGTATAAAGTGCTCAACTAATCATGCGCATTGTAGATTCACGGCAAGGCACTCGGACTCAAGGAGAACACTTTCGGTGAAGAATACGAACCTACAAACCTTACCACCGGACAGACCGTGAGTGTTCTCATTTCCCGCGCACGTGAATGTCCGTAACGACCTCAGGCTGCTCACCAGACGTGGAACCGTCGACTCATTACGAAATTCAAACACGTTACACATCTGAGAGTGCCCTAGTCGGCGGTGCATTCAGGATTCCCTATCCTGTCTGGCCGCCAGTGACGTTGTATTCGTGTTGTAAGAATACCACTAATAGTAGCGGTCTTGCCTGACTTGGTGCATTTTAGGCCAACATGGTTGCGCTGCCGGCTAGGATCGTTCCTCGGCGCCATATTCTCTACCATATCAGAGCAGAGGGCATTGGAAGCTTCCAGGTGGGACCACGTTTCTTCCATGCTCGCTGGTCGATGTAGCAAATGATTGATCCACGTATGCCTGTTGTCAAGATCGGTCATTGAAATATTGACCATCCGTCGGTGCAATTCCCCTGTCTCGATGCAGGCCAGCGGCAGGGAAATCAATCTCAGCAGTGGCGATTCCCAACTGAACTCGATTCTCGGAAGACCTGCCTTGGCAGTATTTGGTCTATCTAGTCAGTGTAGATCCGGGAACGATTACCTCAACTGACTTCCACACGGCCAGTTCTCACGGGGACTAGGCATCGACTCCCTGGTGACATCGTTGATTGACGAGACACTGTCGTTGCACTCCCTGGGCGTCGCCTTTTCCTGAGGGCCTTGTGGTTGCATCCATGCTAGTTGTAGGGTGGCTATTGCCAACATTCAGCACGAACGGCCGTACTCTCGTATCGTATTAGTGTGCGAGTTGGCAAGGCGGTCTAGGATTTATCCTAGTGAAACGTGGGGTGAGTGATGTCCGCCCATTATGAAATTGACTAGAGTTCTTCCCAGATGGAAATACGGGAAAGTACGTATGTGTGGGGTTGGGAATACAACTCCGAGAGGGCCAAGCGACATTTCCCGTGGGCGTAACAATGGTTTCAAGGACAACTACATTCGGTCCATCCGTGTTTCGAGTCACTGATCGGCGACCATGGAGACCGAGAGGTCTCATGCCAAGGTGCGCCAAGCCCCTTTCGGACTGTGATCTGAGACCAAATAAGAGGACGGCATTCATCAAGAAAGTAAGCATGTTACGCTGTCCATACGAGGTTGACCGTCTCACAGGATCTGATGGAAGGTACCACCCTCATTTCTTCTGCCATTCATGAGAACCCTCCCACGTCTACGTCACTTCGCCGTGCCGATGATCGCGCCACAGTTCAGCATCCGAATGTCGCAGAACGCTCTGTGGCCGCGAGAGGTTGGGCTAGATGCGGACGCATGCGACACCGCGATTCAATATAAAGAGTGGGTCAAGGTCTCTGCGATAGCCAGCGACCTCGTCATTCACTGAGCTTCGCTCCAACCTTTTCTCTTACGCACAAAGCAAATTGTAAGACTCTTGCCTATGTATCTTCATTGTCGGATGCAGCTAATGGCTCGTTTAGCTGAGCAATTTATCGTCAACAGCGTCGTCTTTCCTCCCCATGGCTGACGACACTGGTGATGTGAGTAAAGTCGTCATTTCACGCCTAATGCTAACAATGAAATATGTCTCGACTCGTCTAGTCGCCTTTCAGGTTCATCTCTGTGCAAGAAAACATAGAGTTCACCCTCACCTCGTATGATAACAAGAGACGTAAGATGCAGCCGGTTTCGGCTGGCATATACGAAGCCACTTCCTCGGTCCAAGGCCAGCGTACAGACCATTGGAAGAAAATCGTCTACGCGAAGCAATTCAAGAAATTTCTCACTTTCCACGCATTGGAAGAGCGACTCAGTAGTCCAGACACCCGCAGAGATGATTATGAATTTCTGACGTCGCCCAACGTTGGCAGTCAAACGCCCTTCGAGCTCTGGGATCCCGACGGAACCTTGGGGTCCCTTCCTCGTCAGTTGATCCCTACCAACAAGCCTTACGATGCGAAGGTGGACGAAGCACAGCTCCGACGTTGGATGGCCGTTGCAAGGAATCTTGGCGGAAAGCCTCCGGAGCATATCAACCCCAAGTATGCCCGCTTCTCGCTGAGACCCACCGCCGCCCTGAAGAATAAGGCGGACCTGCTCTACTGCACGCCTTATGACCCACCTGCCTACGGTGTTACCAAGGACAAACTCAGAGCCATTATCGCCGCCAACACAGGCAAGTTCGATAGCTGGCCCGACCCACAAGTTACGGATTTCAAGACTGCGGAGGGTATGGGCTTGAAGCTCGTCGGTCGAAATTTCTTGCAGTTCTACTTCGTGTGGATGAAGGCCGAGTACTACGAAGAGCTTTGGGAGGAGTATGGGGTGTCTAAGCTCCTCCACGAACTGCCTGCAGCAGGCGATGAGCAGACCTTCAAAGATGTTGACGAATTGACCCTGAAGGAGAGTAGGAGTGGACACGCGGTCGATGGGGCGGTGACCAACATTTCCTCCAAGACCCTCGGCGCCACTGAGGAACGTAAGACAACGCAGTCGATCATGGGCGCCAGCGCCACAACGGTGTGTAACCTGTCACTTGCTGATGCCGTTGTCATGTCGTTGACCAATGATTATTCTCCCATAGGTTGCCGACAAGGTCTGGGGAAAGAACTTCATCACATCCGGGATGGGTAGGTCTGTGACGGTTGAGGTGCGTAACGTGTGTCCTGGGTTGAGAACTCACGGCTGACCTGTTCGTGGGTAGTGGTTGCATCGGGTGGCCTTCGCCCTTGGTGGCCAGGACGTCTTCAGGAACCTCGTTTTCGGAACTTGGGAGTGCAACACAGACATGATTCGCACGGAGAATCTGGTCACAGTGCTCACCAAGAGAGGCATGAACGGTGCTGAGTACCAGGGAAGACTGACGACAGTAAATCAGACTTCTGGTATTTCCCGCTTTGGACTACAAGGGGACAACATGAATGCAACTGTCCCAAGCTGGGCAAAGCAGTACTGTGAGCTACGAAAGCCTTCTCCGTAATCGATGCCTGACGAGAAGCACAGCTTGGCTCTGTTTCTCTCTGAAGTATCGGTATGTAATGGGTGCAGACAAGTGCCCACTGGTCAGTCAATTCAGTTTTCTTGCAACGCTAGTGACAACTCCTCCACAGAACGGGGGTGTCGCGCATGACATCGATTTTGATCCGTGGTCCATTTACGTGCCGCTTAGCATAGAGCCTCGACTTGACACCATGATCCTTAATGATCTCAGGTCCACGGGTACCGCAGCCAATACAGTGGTATATGATATCAAGAGGCTATCCCCCATTTCAAACATGATGGAGACTCCTCTCCCCTTGCCGATTCTTCCTCTTCCTGTGTACGATTCTCGCGTATATGCAAAGCTTGCACGGGAGGCTGCAACTCGAGGGTTACCTCTTCTAGAACTTCCCGATATCGTTGTCGAACATCCCAGAATCGCCCAAGGACCACGTTCCGATGACGAAATACCCCCCGAAGGGGGCTTTGTTCTTCAGGGTGAGGTAAGGATATTTGGGACTGCCGTGGTTGGTAATCTGGAGAAATGGGTTGGTCCTCCACCGGACGACGTCATCGTTGGAAGTGATCTCCCATTGATCGAGCGAGTGACCATTCCAGGAGATTTCCACATGTCTATGCTCATTCCGCTCCTTCGTGGTACACCGTTCGACAACATCATCTTCCGCAATGTCGCGATCTTCCATCAAAACTATGCCTTCACCAAGACCAAGTCTATTGGATGGAATTTCCATGCTGATTGGGTCATCGACCCCTCTTGCGGCTTACTCTACGATATCCTCACCACAGTGCTACAAGTTGACATACCTATTCTCAGCATTCATGCTGCATTCGGGACGGGGCTACAATGGACTGCGCCACTCCACTTGCAGAGCTTCCTTCTCGAAGGCGTTTTCCCAGACCTGGCGCTTTCTCCTGTCCCGGGTTTGGTATTAACATCGATTGGTGTCAGGTTACTAGGAATTCGAGGATTTTCGTTGACGCCAGAGCCTCATTCTACCCTCTCTTTTGGTTTTGGCGTTTTTGGCTCGATGAAATTGGAAGTTCCTGGATCTGTCATGCCATTGGACTTGGCCTATGAGATTGGACTCGCTGGAAGTACAGTCAATCTCCGCGCAGAAATATCTGGTTCGATTTGGGAAGATGCACTTGGAGTTAAGGGATTGATAGTAAGTCGCGCCTTCCACGGGAGACTTCATTTCACTTACTTAATCCCGATACAAACATAGCTCGAAGACGTTGTATTTGGGACAACCTTCTCCACGAATTCCCCCTGGAACACTTTTGCCTTCGACGTCTCTGCAGCATTCTGCTATTTGACTTCGGAGGTATTTCTCCTAGGCTCTTACGCTGCAGGCGGCGACTTCTCCCTCACAGCGGAAATTGACAACTTCGGTACCGAGGAAATTGACGGCTTGTTCTTTGCACTGTTCACCGACTTTTTGACGCTTCCAGAGTTCGATGTGCACGTCGGATCAGCCATCATATCCATTGCATCCGGAGAAGGCCTTTCAGTATCACTACTCGATGTCGACGTCGCGGGTTACACTTCTGCGTCGGTTGAACTGGCCTTGTCCACTACGGGGGTTTCGCTGTCTGGCGCCTTATCCAGCAGTGCCATCAAATTCGGCGAGGTGGAGTTGCTCGATGCCAAGCTTAAGCTCTCATTCTGGTCGACTGGCGAAAATAAAAATGTCGACTTTCTGCTCGGTGGAACGCTGGGAATTGATTTCCTTCAGCTGGAGGTCACGGCGGTAGTGCATTTGTATCCCGGCGAAGATGGTGTTGAATGGGCCGTTGTAGCAGCGCTGAGTGCGCCGAACCGACCCTTTGCCATCTCGGATATTGCTCCCGCCGTCAAGGACAGCTTCGTTGATTTCGCATTGAGCGATGCTGTGTTCATCGCCGCATCTCAAGATGACCCATTGGTTAGCCAATTATACCCACAGTATCACGTTCGGGAAGGTTAGCGACCTGTTCCCTTTCAAGTCCATGTTTGACTAACCATGATGTTCCACTAGGTGTTCATGTCTTTGGAGTGATCGAGCGCATTCCGCCAATCAATGACTTACTCCGCCAAGATATCATAGGTCTTGTGTTGAACGCCGGCTGGTCGAGGGCCTCCGGTTTCAATCTGTTGGTATCCCTGCCTGAGGAGTGCGTTATAGATCTTGGAAATGGCATCAGAACGACTCCCATCACGATAAACATCACAACTGATCCGGCACAACTTGCTGTCTCGGCCGGGGTGAAAATACCGGTGCAAGACTCGACCCCACTGGATTTCCACTTTGTGCTTGCGGCGAATATGGTCGAGGCAAGCGCATCAGCACAAATGGTAGGCTGGTGGGTGAGGCCGTTCGGGATTGAAAACTTAAAGATCGGGCCTGATGTGACGCTCTCGATCGAGATCGTGTATGCGCAGTTTGTCTCTACCGGGACACCGAGGTGCGTCAGCTCAACCTGATTCGCGTTTTTATTGTGGCTCACCCTGGACGCAGCGGGTTCGGCGTCTCGGGTGGACTTGTGATTGGTAGCACGGAAGCATATCTGGCGATGAATGTTAGCGAAGATCCGAAGCGTATGTGTGGCCGTTGGTTAGACTAGCATGCTACTGACATTTACAAAGGTCAACTGTTGTTTGGGGAACTGAAGAAGCTCGATATATCGGATGTGGTGACGTTCGCCGGGACCCTGGTGCACCAGCATATCCCCCACATTCCAGATAACTTGCTCAGGTTCGAAGAGTTGAAGCTGTATATATGCCCTTATGGTGTTGTCTTGGGCACGAGGGTATTTCCCCAGGGGTTCTCGTTCATGGCTGACCTGTTGTTCTTTGAGAAAAGGGGAAATATCGAATGCAGTATGTATACATTTGTGCGATGCTCAAGGGGACAGATTGACGATTCCGACAGCGATCGACCAAGCTCAAAAGTCTATCGATATCATCGGAGGCGTCGACAACTTTGAACTTGGACCGCTGACCGTACACGGTTCCAAGGGTCCACGCGCAACCCTGGAGTGCCATATTGGTGCTTCAAAGCAGCAAGTCATCGTCGATGGTATCATCACCCTTTTCGACGCGAAGACGCAGACCTACATCGACATCCAATTCTTACCAGACCCGAAATTCAGGTTCTATTCGTGAGTAATTATTCTAATTTTGCAGGATGTTGACCACTGATAGCACGCTCTCATTTCCCAGGCTGCTGCAATTTGCCAACATATTCATGTTCCAGCTCGATGCTGAGCTCCTTGGATCGATCCATGACCAGCTCTCTGAAGCCGACTTCTCGCTCTATGCCGAGCTTGAGAATGATATTCTCGATTACATTGCGCAGCAAATCATCGAGCAATTCGAAGCTGCGAAATTTGCCGCCACCGAGGGCCTAGAAGCAGCACAACAGAAAGTCGAAGAAGCTAAGAGAAAGTGGCAGGAAGTGATTGCGGATGCAGAGAGGAAGGTTGAAGCTGCTCGGCAAGAATGGGAGTCGTACGAGAACAGGATCCGGACCTCCAGTCAGCGCGTCATCGACAACTATCTCTCGGAAATTTCTCGACTGGAAGACGAGATAGACAGGGCTCGAAGAAATTACGATGATGCCATGAGCGCCGCTGACAGGGCAGTGAAGCAAGCCAACCAAGACCGTGCTACCGCCTTGGCGTCTGCTCGGCGTGATGTCGACACCGCAAGACGAAACATGGAGAATGCGATCAGCAACGCACAACGAACTCTCACTCGCGCAGAAGCGGACCTTGCTGCAGCATTCGGAAATGCTAACAGAGCTATCGCAAATGCTCAGGCAAGGGTCCGGAGCCTCCAAAATCAAATTGACGCTATCAGGAGGATCATCGACGACTATGTTCGGGCACCGTGGTGGCAGTTTTGGAAGAAAGCCGCGATACCCGGTCTCTGGATTTCGGTCAGGGTTTTGGAGACGGCAATGAATGTTGCACTTGTTGCCTTAAATGTCGCTCGCGCCATCTTAACGGGCCCAGCATATCGTGCAGCAGAGGCTGCCGTTCAGGTCGCTCGCGAAGGTTTGAGGGTCGCCAGGGCAACTGGGGAGGCTACTCTTTCAGCAGCGCAGAGTGCACTTCGTCTAGCCGATACAACATCCCAAGCTGCTGTTAACGCGGCAATTGCCACCCTGGAGAGAGTAGGAACGGGTGTCGAGTTCATCGCTTTCGAGGGAGCTAAATCAGCTCTTGACACGTTCAAGAGACTGAACTCAGCCGCCTACGAGGCAGCCATGGCGGCGATCGGTGGCTTGTTGGATAGCGCTGAATTTATTGCTTTCAACGCTGCCAAAGCAGGGCTTGAAGTCGCCAGAGGGTCAACGGAGATACTCGACGCCGCAAAAGAAGCGTTGGCTCTGGCGGAGAAGGCGACAGATGTTGCGATCTCGGCCCTCGAGGAACTTGTCAAATTTGGTGCCCACGCACTGAACATCAGGACGATCATTCTTTCGGGTACCCTTCGTGGCATTGTTGGAATTGGTGGAGTTAATTCCCGGCCTCTTTCGGCGGTCATCAAAGGATATGTCCTAGGCCAGTGGTTTGAGCTCGAAGCCGAGTTCGATCCCAGGGAGCCTGTGGAATTCATTACCACGCTCTTCAAGCAGTAAGTCCATAGACATGGTACCATATCAACCTGCGTGCTTAGCAAACTTTTCACCAGGCTCTGGGACCTGGTCACCGATGCCTTCAGGTTGGGTACCATCATGGTAGTTTCTGATGGGAGACTTGCCCTTGTGAAGAGGGAAACTGTCAACGACATGGTTCTTGAGATGACTCTGAACCCTGGGCCCTTGGTCGCTACGAGAAGATTCCGCCACTACCAACCTGATGTCCTCAGGATGCTCGTGGATCAATGCGAAGCAATGTACAAGGATGTACCTCGTGGGCCGTTTAGCGGCAGGCCGATCGTGTCCCCTCTGGCCGTGACTAGAAAGACGTTGTTTTTGATGCAGGAAGCGAGGGTGATGTCAGTCTCCGAGGCTATTATTTAAACGGTCAGTTCCATAGTATGATATCTCAGAAATACGGCAGTTCTTTGTAGGATATTGTAGGGGTTAACAAGTTTAGTGGTTAGTTAACGTTTGTGAATTTCGGCAGCCAGAACAGCGACTTATTGCAGAAACACCTGATACCGAGCGTCTTACAGGATAAGTACCTCCTCCCCGCGTGGTCGACAATGCCGTTGCCCTCGCTTCACGTGAATCTTGCGAAAAGGGTGTGGTCAGTGTATCGGATCCCTCTTTCATTGAGCGTGAATGTGGGATTGAAAAATAGGACGGGTAGCTTGGGAGATATCGCACACGTCGCTCTGACATTGTCCCACGTAGTCCTATAGGAACACGCAAGTGTCAGATCTCCGGTCCCGACCTTCGGGGGACTTCTAACCGGATTGATACATGTGTGTACTGCACTACCTTCTTTCACAGCAGCGTCGGTACTTTTTGGAGACACTGCTGGTAACTTGTCAGACTCTTTAAGATTTATGCAAAGGATGAGGCAGAGCAGTGCAGATTGCACGACATTGTCGGATACGCAAATGCGACCTGAAAAAATAATTCTATCAGTTTTTGTGGGAGATCATGGCTGACGCACTTTCGTCATGCTAGGAACCTATTTGAGGCACGGTAGGAAAATATTTCTAATGGAAATGAGAAGTATATAGTGACCAAGGACGATGGTGAGGCGAATGGAGTAGTAGAGTGGTGTGATAAGTCTGTGGTGAGTGCCGTTTCAAATAAACGAGTGATGGATGCTGATTTTTGATCCACGTCTCGATCGAGTGTTCCTGTGGCGCAGTGTTCCTTACCGTGCTCACCGAAGACAAACGAAGGACGCGACGCTGGGGCCGCGTTGAGGTGTCCGATGCGACCTAAAGTGAGATAGTCATTCAAGTTGAGCATCTCGATTCTCGACGGTCTCGGCGGTCGTCCCAGGACCGCTCGTATGGCGACTCCGACCTGCGAACAGTACCCCATCTACTCTCATGGATGTTATCCATCTTGTCTACACCTTCCACAGTCTCGGTTGGGATTGGGTCAGGCGAATTATACGTTCCGCCCGGCACTCTTCGTCAAACCGCGTTGGAATCCTTTCCAGTTTTTTTCTCTCCTGCGCTGTCCATTCATCTCCAGTATGTCATACCACGCTGTCAAATCAATTCTCCCCAGTTGGACCCGGTTCCGTCGTGGGTGGGTTTGTCTTTGACGACACACTACCTTTTCATCTGGGGTACTTTCGATCGAGCAACATCGCCGGTACCCTATTGGGAGTTCTTTTCATCGGGCAGGATTCCGCTCAATGGCCCACCTCAGTTGACGCACCGTGGCGTGCCGCGGATCTAGTCATCGCCGCGTTCCTTGCTTCGGGTGTCTTCCACATCGTCGTGTTGCATTCGATTGATCGCACGTGCGGACTCTCGCAGTTGGTCATCGGATTCGGCATGATGGCCCCTAGGATTCTTGCCGAGCGGGTGTTTGAGCGGTATACGGGGAGAAAGGTGTGTGGGGTTATTGATTGGTTTGGACGATGACATGGCTCGTTCTGTGGGCAGATCGGATGGTGCGTGCGATGATGTTCGGATGTGCCGCCACCCGTGCGGGTGTGGGTGGAGAACTTGGCGATTGGTTTGGATATCTGGATACATAGTACATACGATGTGGCAGGATGTCTGTTCTTTTCCTGGGCATTATTATAAGCCGAAGACCAAATGTCGTTCCACGATAATGCTCTTGTGGATCCCCTACCAATTTTTTCACTCTCACCTGACGGTTCACATGATAATGAGGCATTCAAGAGCTTCTTTAGACTCCTGCGCGCCTTTGGATGATCGAAGAGCGTAATTATGCAGGCATGCCCACGGGCCACAAAAGTGAATGCCACGCTACTTGTCCAAATCCTTGACCAGCCCATGGATTTCATCAATGACGGGCTGTTGAGTGAGGGGCAGAGTTAAGCTGTCGGTCGAGATGATGTCGTGCGGGCAGGAGTGCCTCCGAGTCGTTCGGTCTCCGTTTAGATTAGATCTCAGGCTGTGCTCGGCAAGATTGCACGAGGATTTGCTGCCAATCGAGTCGCAGTTCCAAACACACTATGTACTACTAACATAGATCACAACTCTTGGATATCTGCTACACTTGCAATGCAATGCACACCATGCACTTCCAGGAACATGTCATCAAGATATATGACGGACCTCAACTCGGATGTTTCTGTCAAAAAGAGACGCGACAGCCTCGGAGACTGTGAAAAGCATGCCACTGCAACACACAACAGTTGCATCTAGATCTGCGGAAACTGACGAGTTTCCCTTGGATACTGACACGACAAACAGCTGATATGGAATGTGATAGGCAACTTGAAGTGCCAGAAACCTGTTTCCGATGTTACCAAACCACCCATGGAAACTTGGATTTGGAGAGTGCCTCGCACTCACTGTGAAAACTTATAGACTAAAGCTGTCAAGCTATGTTTCGAAGTCAGGTGCATTTATCTCATCTCAATTCATTCTGTTAGTGACAAAAGGTCACAATGTGTGTTCTTCGGCGGCTGAAAACATATCTGCAGACTAGGAACATCATAGAAAACCTGCGTGAGTGTATCAACAACCAAGCCCTCAAAGGGCTGGGCCTCTGAATCAGTGTTTTCCATCACTGCTGTCATCTTTGGACGAGCGGTGGCGGTGTCACTCGTTCCTTTTCCTCGGTGTCACCCTCGCACCCATCACTCCACACCCATCCTCCACTCCGTTCCTGCGCCTCACCCTCACTCTGGGACCCAGAGCGCGCAAGCCACCTGCCGGACTTCAGCTCCTGCCACAAGCGCTATGCGCTTTCCTATTCACCTCTATCCTCTCCCTCACGTACCGTACACAATCTGCCTGTACTTATCTATGCAATTTACACTCTGACCCTCGACTTAGCAACATTTAACGATTGGTGATTCATTATGACCCCGTGACCTTTTGTCACTAACCCCACCATGTTCAAGTTCCCCGCAGAACTATTCGTCAAAATTCTCTGCCTTTCAGACCCTGGAGACGTCCTCCGCTGGAGAACGGTGAGTGACTTCTTCATGCTGCCTCTTACTCACGTCTACATATTCCCGTTCAGGTGTCAAAGTCATTCTACGCCAACGACCTGCTCTGGAGGATGCTCTACACGAACGCCTCGTTCCCTCGTCTGCCCGGTCCATCTTCCACGCAAATCACTGCACATCTCGAACGGATGCTCGTCGAGTCAGCACATCTTGCAGACACCTGGACATCTGGCCCAATACGAGAGATATCCAGCCTGAGCGTCATCAAATCCGAGCGCCAGCTGACGTCGTGGCCTAACAAGCTTATTGCCGGACGGTGGTTAATCGGGTGCGAGGACGAGCGACGATTTGTTTTGCATGGTGTCGATCTTCGTCTCAAGACCAAGCGTGCAAGGTTCTTTGGGAGCATACAGAACCAGTGGTGTGGTCCTGGGACACGCGTTCGATGTCGCCGGTAGTTGGTCAGTTTGTCATCTACGTCTTATTCAAAGAGGACAAAGTGGAAGCAGAAGGAAGAGGAGCAGGAGCAGGAGCAGAGGAAGGCGAAGGCGAGGAAGAGGAAGAACAAGGTGAAGGCGAAATGTCTATGCCTCGGCCACTATCGGACCCCCTCGGGGCGTGTCATTGGTGAACCTTTCCGGCGGAAAACACAGATACCTCTTTCTAGAGGCTGGGAACCCTGAAGGCGCAGTATTTGATGTCCAGACACGAGTTTTCTGGGAGATTCCTAGGCTACAGGTGTGTCGGGTTGTTTCTAGGAACCTGTGATTAATGTAGACCACCCTAGACAGAAACAGTTCCGCCCCACCGAAGTCCCTCGTTGCGCATGAACCTTCGAATCCAGTTTCTCTACAGCGCATTGGTCATGAACAATCGCGCCGATCCCATCACCGGCGTTACTACCATGACGCTTCTCGATTACTTCACGTCTCACAGGGCCTGAGACCCGCGTCCTCGACATGGTGCTCCCTAAACCATGCGATTCTGAGGTATTGCCCATCACCATCGACGACACGCACAAAATATCTATCGCGAAACACCCCGACAGCGAGCAATTACGTGCAATTCATCATATACCTCGATGAATGCGACGGCAAGCACCTGCGGGGATTCGTTTGCGCGAAATCGAAACCATCCCTTGGTTTGGCTGGGACTCAGTGGGGATTTCTTCGCAGGAGATCTGATACACCCGATCCGGTTGAGATTCAGCATACAATCAAGGTTTCGATCGATGCGAGCGGCGTCTTGACGAGTAATATGACCCCTGCAGAGTGGAGGGATGCTCCGGACACTCTGAGAGCAGGGAGAGCAGTCGTGTTTGATGGGATGAGAGGCAGGTTGTGCTATGTCCACCCAAAGATTGGCAAGTCCGTTGTCATTGTGGAAGTGGCATAGTCAGTGTGTGATATGGGGCGACATTTTGTGAAGTAAAAATCCGACGCACTAGAACAATTGAAATACACTTGAAGGAGTCGGAGGGATTATTAGCAAACTTCCCGGACACTCATCTGACTTTCCTCGTCACGTCCTCGATCTAATGCAAGGACACTGTGGAGTTTTGTTATACGCAGCGGGATCCCTTGGGACTAACATTGAGAAAAAGACTAGCACCCTCTCATTATTCGACACCGCAATCTGTATCCTATCACCTCTTCACTTTACGGCGTACTCAGCCTCATTCCAAATGGTGTTTCGCTTCCTTCCCACCAAGAACTCAAACAGGATTAAGACCTGCGACCATCTACGTTTGCGTCAGATCCCCACACGGACGAAACCTGGGCGAAACTGACATTTAATAGCAATTATAACGGCAAAAGGTATCGTCGGTTTCTGCACTGTCGGATGCAACAGCGAATAACACGAGAGAAAGGAGGATGAACACGTGGACAAGCATGCGGTTTGTTTCAGACAGAGACATGGTTGTGTGGCAAGTGGGCAGATGGGGAGACGCGTTTGTAGAATGGGGATCAAGTGCGCTCTAGCTTGGCTTTTTATACCTCGATACGCCGGGGTGTCTGTCCATAAGTAGAAACAGATCGTAGCGGCATTATAATTTCGTGTGTCAGAATGAACTGAGATGAACATACCTGACTGCAGGAACATCTGGGTTGTAAGGGCGAGTTCGGTAACATCGAAAGCTAGCTTCTGGCACTTGTCTATCGCAATCTGTGATTCCAAAAGGCTGTGATGAAGCTGCGCATGTCAGCTGCTTGTCGTGTCAACAAGCAAGGGGAAACTACTCGGTTTCCGCGCAGATCGATCCCGAGTTATAGATAAGGCAACAACTGCCGTGTGTAAAACGTTCTGGTGTTGACTACTTATCAATGTCGTCGTTCTTCCGTGTCTTTTTGTCGAAGAGTTTGATAGAAATATCCGAGTCCGAGGAGGTCTGAAATATTGATGATACAAAGCTAGAGTGAAGTCCAGATTAGGCATTGTCGTTCCTAATGAGTTTCCTCACGGTGCCACAAATGGCCGCCAAGGCACGAAAATGTTTGGCAGCGTCACGGCCAATCATAGATCACGTCGTACCGTATATGCGATGTGACCGCTCCGTGGTGAACATTTTGTTTCTCTTACCAGGCTCCCATGACGCACTGGCAGTGAACTGAGGCCAATAGCGAAGGTCACGGTGAATAGGGTGACATTCACTAACCGGGGGTCTGAGTCGAGCGACTCGCTCGGAGCGAGTCAACGGAGGAACCCTGCTGTCCGCGACGTCGTCCGCGTGCGAGGACCAACCTGCCCCCGACACATCTGCGGCAAACATCTGAATATGCGTCAGGTCTCCCGAATCAGGGACCCTCCTACTCCGTTATCAACAAACAGACAGTTGGATCCAACGTTCCTTCGTGCCTTCAGTCTACGCTGGTGCGGTGAATTTGGAAAATGGGTCCGTTGCACGGCACACACAGGACCGCTTACTGCGCCACGCTGTCGTTTGACTTGGTTGTGTTCACTTCTAGTTTTTTCTTTTTTTTTTTTTTCAACATGACGCAACGTTTGAATCGTTTCGTTCATTCTTGTGAAGTCAAGATCGGGAAAGCCGGTAAGTTGTCGGTAAGTATGAGATAACTATGTACCTGGGTGTTCCCCCCTTGCAATCCGGGTTGCACGGACCGTTTCAAAACATCCCCCTGCGGACCCACACTGTCCCCGAAAGAAAGTCCGTCGCTTGCCAACCGGACAGAATGCGGCCAAGACACGGAAACCGAACGTATCTTGGGGGGAAAAAGGTCGAACGACAAGGGTGACAAGACATCCACCTTCCCGTTCCGTACGTACCGCCCCTCATTCTTCTCTCGTGACACGGTAGTACTAAAAAGAACACTGCCCAAAAGGAACACTCGAAGAATGTGGACAAACATTCTGTATCCCCCTTTATTTGACACAACTATATGGAGTCCGGACCGCAACCCATTACGCCTCGCTATGACAACACCACGGCCAGTCCGCCGGTCAGCCTGTAGGAAATGAATTTGCCGGAGGATCAATGGTCTGCAGGTGGCTGGTCACCCAGACTAGTCAATGATAAGAACAAAGAAATGAGGGTGTCGCTTCATACGTATGTTGCATGACTTGCATGACTCGGACGTCACTTGAGAAGTGTACCAGAATCCGTGCGCTCCCGTGCACCCCTGGAGGATTTAGACCGCAACTAAGGAATGAAGCGGTGCACCTGCCTAGGGGGAAGATGATGCCTGTTGACGAGAGTTTGACAGAAAAAAAAAATCGAGCCAAGAAAGTGTAGTTTCTGTAACTCTCTGACAACTGTCTATCAGATGGAAGCCGTCGCCGCATTTCAGTTACTTATCGCGTCACTGTCAAGCAAAGGTAGATTAGATTGCAGTAGTAGGTTCCCGCTGCGGGATAGATTCTTTGGAGATGAGCGCTTTGTATACAACGCTATTATTTCATCGCATTTACCTATCTTACAACGTTTTTGTGATTCCCAGCCTATCCTGTCTTTGGCATAAAAGAGTCTGTCAGAAATATCAGGATCGACTCGGAGGCAGTGTAGCTCCGTAACATTGAAAGTACATTGCAGCGTCGGTCTGTCACATGTTTGTCGTGACGCACGTGGGGGTATTAGTTGCTATGATGTCAGCTACTCGTTGACGTGTCCGCAAACCAAGTGAAACTAGACGCGCCGACTAGTGCAGAATAACCAGAGGGATTTTGCACTCCGGGGTTTGCTACTTTCTCGCATTCATATTCTATAACGCCGAAGTTTCACTATGCTGTGTCCTCTCGGTCAAAGAGTTTGACAGAAAACGTCCGCGTCGAGGGACACGTTTCTGGCAGCCGTGTATCACATTTCATCACATGGAGGTTGTTACATACACACTGATGTCGGTTGCAAGCAATGTATCTCCATTTGTAGAGGGTCGTTGGATATGACGTTTGCCATTCGCATTTCCCCTTACCGCAACTGATGATCTGCTGCTTCCTCACAAAGATCCGATGGATGAATATGACGGGGGTGGTTCGGCCCGAGTCCCGCCATCGTGCAACAGCACGCTCGAGCTCCGTTCACTGTGGACTGCACAGTGCCTGGTCGTCGCCTGGAACGGTCGCTCGTCATCACATGGCGGATCTCGTGCCACAATTCCAAAAGACGTTATGCAAGAAGAGTAACTATGGGGAAAACCCTCACAATAAGCAGGCGCGGGATCTATGTCCTCACATTCCCGCAATACCGGCGCGTTTCCATTGGAAATGTTGGCAGTGGCTGGTCTGCGTGGTGGGTCTGACACGATATGACGCAAAGCGACCGCTAAGAAAAGAACATCCCGACGGCGACCATGACGTTTTTCGAGTACGAGACGCATAACACAGAGATACGTATGTTTTCTGTCCGTACCATCAGCACGACCATCGAGCCCACGAACAGGAAGGCAACGAAAACGACGGGAAGAGCAATGGCGATGACTGAACTGGACGTCGACGATGTGAAGACGCTCATGGCATTTTGACAAACGTGCCGATGGTGGACATCGGGGAGCGCGTGTGCGACATCATATCTCTGAGTTTTGTGGTCAATGGCATGGGACGTAGGTTGGGGAAGCCTACGAGACTACCGGCATTGCAGTGGTGTTTAGGATGGTGGACCGCTCGTACTGGGGACAGAGATATCGTCGTTGCCAATAATCCGGTTGAACAGCAGAGTTTGTAAGCGAAGTCCACTCCGCTTTGCCGGTCCCTGTATGGAGATTGAAAACAACTACCCGATTTGACCTCCGAAAACGTCTTTTCGTCCAGATTATTCAACACATCAAAACGCTCCAACTCACCATTATTAGTCCGTAAGTAGTGGAGGCACAAAGGGCGTTTGAGCTACGGTACGATCGTCCTTGCAACGGCATTTTTCGTCAACAGCGGACCGAAAGAGGGCACTTCAAGGTACGGAAACGAACTCACTGTTCCTAACCCCAGATCACAGTCATCTTTGGCCACTTTGCTACTGGTAGAACTTCGCTCGGCGACGGGGTAGAGTTATTTATATCCGCCGAGCGGCTCCAGGTGGCCGATCGTGTCGACGACCAAGAGGAGATCCACTTGAGGCGGCTCCATATTCATCCCGGTGCAGGATTTGAGCTGACGTGAGGCATCGTTCTAGCGGATTCGGTGCCAGAGTGACGTGGACGTGGAAGCACATATCAAGACAAGGATGTACAAAAGGAGCGTGTGGCCAAGAGTTTCCGTTTCCCGCGATATCAACTGAGTTGTCCGGAGCGGGAACCGTTTCAAAGCATCGTCTCGCGGGTCCACGTTATGACTGACTTGTTTCAAAGTTTGGTTTCATGGCTCGACGCCTAAGAACTGGACCAGACGCCGTGATGTTGTCAATGTAGTCGAAGGGGCCAACTCAATGACATGGCTCATGTAAATGCAATCTCTCTCTCTTGGCAAGGAGGAGATCTTGAAATCGCCGATTGTGCCACTTCTTCGTTCCCGCCTTGTGCCAGATCGGCGAATTCCCCGTCGCCTCGACGACTGGGAAGACCTTGAAGTATTCTCGGAAGAGCCCCAAAAACCGCCGACACCCTTGTAATCTCAAGTTGACTCGACGACAGAATAGTAGTCAGGGTACTGGTACACATTACTTCACCGCTAAGCATCCCATCGTCACAGCTAGTATACTTCCAAGAAAAAAAGCCTTCCGATAGAAATAGGAGAAAACAAGAAGTGGTTCACCGTTCACGATAATTCTATCGATGAGTAAGGCGGGGGTAATTCTTCGGGCTCGTCGTGCGGTGGTAAACGACCCGCGTCTCGATGCACGACGACCGTCCTCTGAGGTCCATCCGTACAAATGACGACATCGTCCATTGTCCAGTTCGCAGCCGTCGTATCTGGTGGTCGGTTGTGTGCCCGCGGCGGGCATACCGCGGCCGTACTTGGGGGAATATTTGCACCAGTCATGCCAGCATCCAAGAACAGCCTCGACACACTGTTTTCGTTTCCAAGACTGTTCGTGGTGGTGGTTGCCAAGAATGGTTGGTAATCTGTACACGGTGCTTCCTCTACGATGATCGGCATGGCCGGAACACTCTGCCAAGCGACACCAGCATCCAATAGCAGCCTTGACATACTGTTCTCATCTCCAGAATTGTTCGTAGTGGAAGTGGCAGTGGTTGCCTGGAATGGTTGGTAATTTGTACATGGTGCTGCCTCTGCAATGAGTGGCATGGCTGGGACAGTTTGCCACGCGACTCCGGGATCTGATGGCAGCCTTGATCTGGGGTTTTCGTTGTTGCGCAGATGGTTTATAGTCGGCACCCGAGACAGACGCTCATATGTGCGTGGTGGCTCTTGTGCGATGACCGGGCTTGTAGTGTCATCTGCGCGAATCACTGGCGCCGGGTTCCATGATACTCGTTGCGATCTGCGGCTGCGCAGGCGGTTCGTAGTGGGCGCCCGGGAAAGTGGGTCATTTGTGTACAGCGAGTCTCGCGCTGCGATCCAAAAGAACAGAAAAAAAAAAAAGGCGTCACACGTCGTGTACAACGTCACTGGGAACCACGAAAGGGACTACTTACGGGAGGCAAGCGCGGAATCTGGGCTCCCCAGTGGACCCCAAGACACTTGTACAACCGAAGATGGTGTGACATGCGACGAACGCTGTACCATATCGTTTACTTAAGCACGGGCTGTGTTGGACGCTGTATTGAGGGCCGATTGACGCACCTCTTTCTTCCGTAACTTCATGCAGATTAATAGAGGTGGGAATACAGTTAGGAGCAGGCCGACAAAAAAGTTGACGAGAAGGATCCAGGTGTGGTTTACGCCAGTGGACTTGGGTATGGATGGATTCGTGGCAGATTGACGCGCATGCGACCAGTGGTGGATAGACGTGCGAGGATGTTCAAGGTAAATCAGACGGAGTAGAGAGATAGAGCCCAGGAGAGGGTATTTATTTACCGTATGGCTGGCCTAGTGGACTCTGTGGGATGGTGATGAACAAGTGCAACGGGCAACTGCAACATTGGCAGTGGGAAGAGGCCGTGTGGTGAGTGCGGCGTGTTTTATTTAGATGAATCCTACGATGGCCCAATTTGTTTGGATGCCGTAACGCCCAATCCGATTTAAGAGGAACCACCAGAAACGCATGAGTACACCACCTGCGTGCGTATCGTGCGATGTATGGAGATTAGGAGGGTGAAACGTCGTCATGACAAGACGTACTTCGAGGAAGCAGATGCCTTTCTTTTCCATTGGCCGACCTCGCTCGCTTTAGCATCAGAAATTCTCCCAAAACATCAGTGATGGGTGTGGAGATGAAATCAACGTGTAGTTGATCACATAACAGATCACATGTGACATTCCTAAAATTAGACCAAGAACTCGAAATAAATAGTACACGTTGCTCGGATCTGTGCTGCGCTTGTCAACCAATGTCTTCTTCATCTCTCTCTGCCCAGGAAACAAATGCGAACACTGGAAGGACACGTAAATCGGGGACGTAAACGAGGTGCTTCAAGTTCTATGAGCGCTGGTGCTTTTCTGGAGTTGACACGTGCTCGCCGCTTGGCGTTCAAATAACAATGTGGCTTGTCTGCTGTTGCCCCCTTTGTGGCTTTAATCCGGAGTCAGTAGCGAATCTTACAACTCGGTCCACCAGGGAGAATATACAAACCCCAACAAGATCATCGTGCAATTGATCTGGCGGTCAAATACTAGACTGACGCTCAAGGATCAAGTCGTTGACGAACAGAAGCAACATGAACGCACCAAATAGAGTCGCAGATATGGCACTTGACGGTGTAAGTGACGTCTAAGTATATTTTTCAATAGGCATAGGGTATCTCGTTCCCGGATACTGATGGAATATAGAGGTTGGCAATAAGCTAGGGAAGTGTTCATGCTGATCGTATCGAGGAATAAGGCGGAGGAAGAGCATCCGACCTGGGTCGGTGTGCAGAAGGAAGATAGCCAATAGCAATAATCTGGGATGATCCATCATTCGTGCGAGGCGGGTATCGTGCTGGGATATGAAGACACGTGTCAGGTATTGGGACAACCTCACATTGTTACAATAAACACTCACAATAAGCAGGCGGGGGAGCTCGCACGACTGGAGGATTGAATGAGCGCTGCATACAATGATGATGTCATCTGAACACGGGCTGCATCGAATGTTGCATAAGAAGCAAAGCCGCGTACCTGTGCACTTCTGGATGAAACGTCAGCGGTAGCGACCCGGCGTCGAGCGTTTTGGGGTGCTCGTACTACTACACGACGCACGACACGGGACCAACGCTGAATGACGATGACGATGTCGTTTGAGCATGTTACATTTAAAAAAACGGGCTACATACCTTGTGCATTATGTTCATTCCGATTACTACCGTGAGCACGACGACAACAAAGATGATGACAGGGATGGAGATTATGCTACTAGTAGTGGACGATGTCGAGCTGGATTGACGTGCATGCCAGTGGTGGACGTCGTGATGCTTGTGCGCAAAGTCGGGTCTAGAGGTTCGCAAGGAACGCGTTAGAATGCGTCCAATGACACGGTTGGGAGGGACTGGTACATACGGGATGATTGGCATGGAATGGGTCTCAAGCCTGAGGGTACGGAAAAAACATCTTTCTATTGATGATGGGTGACGGGAATACGCTGTGCGACCGGTGCAATATCGTCTACCTATTAGAAACGTGCTGAATGGCACAATGCGGCATGTTATGCGAGTGGACCTAGGGCATGGAATGCCTCTATAGCCTGGACCGTGGGATGGACAATCATGTAGAGGTCAAAATGCGGAAGATGCACGGACGAGAATGGGATTTAGCGCGGGATACATACTTCCAGCTTCCTACTTACCTGCGGAAAACCACTCGACGAAGGAAACCGGGGTATTCACACGGTCTGATGGCACTCTGAAAACAACTCCTTAGCCCACTCTTTCCAGTGTCACCCGCTCATGTCGTGAGTGACATGACCTGTGCTCGCAAGCACACAGCCTCTCCATCTCTGCATCAACCTACCGAACTTCCCACGTTGATTCATTAAAACTCGGGACTGGAATGAAACGTCGAGGGCACTGCTGCAGTGTATGCATTGTTCCGTTACGTCATCACGCCTGTGGCGTTGATTTGCATTTGCAACTCCGACGCGGTGGACTCCGGTAAGGGGCTCCATACGATACGATAACACCCACCTTACCACAAACCATCGCAAGCAAGTGGTCGATCCGTGCAACGTGACGAGCAGGGTGGGTGGCCAATCTGATCGACTAATTTCTTAGCAAGAACCCGTGGAATTCTTTGTAGCTCGAGGCACTTCAGCGAAGCCCCAAGATGGTATTTCGCGATAATATCTAATCAGAGAAACAAGGTAGGTGTGTAGTTTCAGGCTCTGGTATCTCAATGTGAAACAGGGAAGATACAGAGTCTCGCCACGAGAGGACTCCAGGTTACTGCGGTCCATTTCGCTGTCCGATGCGACCTCGTGCAGTATCTGTGAGGCGCGGGTATCTCCTTATTAGACGCAAGCACGAAAATTCACTGAAGAAGACAAAGGTGACGTACCCACCCCATGGCATTCATGATTCTATAGGCGAATAAGGTGGTGGTAAATCGCCGGGTGTGTCTCCGCCACGCAGTTCTGTACTACCCTCGGCCTGTCCATGTCCGATCACCACCCTTAGAGGGTCACCTTCTCGGATACCACCATCCACCGACGTCCTCTGTCTATTGCCGTCGTTCTGCAGACTGTTCACCATTGTTGTATGGGATGCTGGGTCATATGTGGGTAGCGACTCTTGCACTACGACTCAAAAATCGTGGAATCCATTGTTGAACAGGGTAGGCAGAAACAACGGAGTGCTCACAAGAAGGTCGCGCAGGGTCTGGCCTCCCTTCTCGTTGTGTGACACGGGATGAGCGCTGAACCATATGGAAGTAGTGTCATTTTTGATATCCAAACGCTCCGTAAAATTTCTCACCTGTGCACTTCCATCCAGGACACCCGCGATTACGGGTCCATGTGGTCCGCTTGGGGGTGTATGCAAGACAGGACGGGGTCTGACACGGGACTAGCCCCGTTAGATGTCATTTTAAGTACCCATCGGGCCGAATAAGACTGGTCAACATACCTGTGCGCATCGCACAATCTTTGCAATAATGGCCATCGCAAACAGGACGGCCACGATAGTGACGAAAACGACAAGGTAGCTATCGCTGGAAGACGTGTCAACATACCGAATCGTCGACAAGGAATGGCGCCTACGATGTGGCGGACATGGAGGGAGCGAGGAACCAGTGCGGCGAATTGCCGAGTGTCGGATGTTGCGACAGGCGCACCATCTACTAAATGAGCACTACGATTGCCCGTTTCGATGGTCAAGCCGATATGAATGGAACCGTCTAAACGTAACCAGTTTACGTTGAACAGTGGCATCTAAACCGACAACGAAACCCATCATTTATTTTTAACTTCAAGCACCATCACCAGCTTTTGTGCCACAACATGACTTTCTCGCAAGGCGGGTCGAGACGGTATGTGTCAAACCAGAATGGAAGCTGCACCACTTCAATTTAGGCAACGAAGATCACTCCTGTATCGCATGGGAAAAGTGTCCAATCGCCGGGCCCTGGGTCAACTAATTAAAGCAACAAGGTATTAGTTAACAGATCATATTGCAATGCTGAACCAACTCCTTTTCTATGGCTATCGGCTCGAAGAACAGAGTACGATAGGTGACAAACCACCCTCAGAACGGCCGAAGAAAAGCATACAGCGTTACTATACGACTTGCCCCCAAAATGGGGTGTACAGACACAGTCCTGCTGTCTTTATACTATCTGTCAGGCTCAAGATTAAACTCGGGAACACAGAAAAGAAAACTGTAGCCGGTCATGCTGATGGCTCATCGACGAATAAGGCGGAGGGAAGTCATTTGCTGTCCCAAAATCTTGTGTTGTATGACTGGCGTTTCTCGGGGGGTTATCTACACCATCGTCTAAAGTCCTCGTTCTAGTGTCTTCATCAGTTTGCGAAGACGGAATCGCACCCTGGGATGGTTGGTCACCGTCGGGGAGCAGGCCTCGTGCTACGACGCAAACACCG